>OMKI01010749.1:10118-23822 GCA_900302315.1 Phycis blennoides | reverse complement strand
CGCACACACACACACACTTTCAAACAAACATGCACACAAACACACACAAACCCACATTGACACACACACACACACACACACACACACACACACACACACACACACACACACACACACACACACACACACACACACACACACACACACACACGCAGGATTATAACTGGTCATAGCAGACAAGAGATAGTTTTGCATGTCAGATTAGTGAGCCCCATTCTGCCAATTATTTCCAGTAATAACCAAATCCCTCCTGTATGTTACTTTATTGACATTGCATCCTGCTCTATAGGGGCATTAGTGGGGTGGCAAATTAATTTAATTTGATTGATAAAGCTGAGCCATTTGCCAATTCATAATTTCCTAAAATCTAATTAACTCTCTACAAAGCCAAGTGGCAAAAGATTACCATTAGCATAAATGTTGGGCCTCAATTAAGCAGACATCGCACAAACTGGGTGAACTTTTAATTGTATTCCGGGCACGGAAAGTGAATATGAGCAATGACCTCGTCCGCAGTGCACCTGTTGCCTGCAAGGCGCCAGGGGCTTCCAGTGATGGAATAGGCACTGGATGGATGATCTGATCTCCATCCATGCTGACAGCATGCTTAATTGCGTAATCTCTCAAAAGGATGGGGATTGAAGTGGAGATTGTCTTAGGGTAAGTTAAACCGAAGCTCACTGTTCACTTTATCAGACAGGCCAAATGGTGACAGCCAATCGATGTGATGAAGTGGCCCAAAATTCACCTCCAGGTCCTACCACTGAGCTTCTGCTGTGACATTTAAATTCAGCTTGCCTCGTGTTCTGGGCTCTATGGAGGAATAACAATCATGGGCACAATGTTCTCGGATGCGCTAAAGCCACAGGCTAATTAATTGATTGGTATGAAAACAGTGTCGTGGTTTGTATTGATGTCCTAATATGAGCTATGCTTTGCTGATCTTTCCCTTTACCACTAATCGCAGCACACGCTTGTCAAGTTAGTCTACGCCGTTTGTTTTGCGTTTCCGTTGTCTGACTAAGAGTTCACCAAGTTCACACGTAACGCTTTGTCTAGTAATGAACACACCATTACGATAATGATTAGGTCACAACAGTGTGATCTATTATGCAACATTACTATACGAGTGCTCAGGCAACGAAACAATGTTATCGCACTGACAGAAATCTAAAAAGGAAAAAGCCAGTGGTTTGCACACCCCGATCTATACCTGTATAGTGTCTCTGCTGATTTGGTCATGCAAACATGGGTTTCCAGCCGATACCTCCTAGGCTGAGTAATGAGTCGGGTTCCTACTGCTTGGCAATCAAATGCGTGTTTAAGGGCACTGCCTTAATGATTTTCCACCAAATGTAATTAAAAAGATATTGAATAAACATAAACCTTCTCCGCAGGCACTTGGACCCCGTAAAAAGAGCAAAATGATTAACATTGTTTTCACGGTTGGGAAAGCAGCTTTCTAGTGCATCAGTAGATGTAAAAAAGGTTTATTCTTGACGTTTGGTGGGAGGAGATGTATGTAGAGCATCTGTCAAATTAAATATGAAAGGAGATGCATGGAATGAAGATCTAGGTCTGTTGGAAACAATCGGAGAGCCTCTGCATTAATCACATTTGGTTATGGTTACGCTATCCATGTTTAATTAGACCAAAGGCTGAACATTACCAGAGCAAGAGACATGTGGTGACGGTTCAGTTCCACAGACTATCAATTAATACAGCATTTTCATCCAAAGTAACTGAATAAAAATAAAAATACATGGTCATCAAGAGAGGTTGCAGACATCCTTGAAGACGATGTCCTCCTGGGCGTCTACAGACATCGGGGATTGAACGCAGAACCTTCCAGCTGGAAGTTTAACACCCTAGCCACCTAGCCTACACAATTCAGCCCATTTAAGGACAGACACCATGCCTAATAAGAGCATGCGTGAATGCCTATCAGTAAATCCCCTCAAATTATCCCTAAGGCAATCGGGGAGAAAAACAGAAACTGACAATGTCTTTCTTGTTCTGCTACAGCCAAGAGCCAACTATTTCAAGCTGGCATCAGCAACATAGGAACAACAGCAATCTCTTGGGGTCAAGCTGGAACAGTAGGCAAAAATCTAAACCCAGAAGGGTTTCTGTATAGACACAGGAGAAGGTCGGTGGACTAGTTCTCCACAGGCCAATGTACACTGATTTTTTCCTAATGTTAATGTCATGTTTGTAATTTATCATTTTGGGCAGTAAAGTATGTCAGCTGGTGGTTTGAATGCAATATGAGAGAGATGGCTTAAATAGATCAAATACAATAGTACATAACTGATATGATAAGGGGATTGTGAATGCCATTGCAGTGCACTGAAGTCACTCATCTTTGTAAATAGTCGTCAGATGATGCTTCGCAACACAACACATTTTCCTGAGGGTTGTTAATCAATTGTGTCCATAAAAGGAGGTCAGCCCCAACAGACACTGCATTCATTCATTCATCATACGTGTTAATGTTTGCACTCCCCACTTCATTACACCAGCAACTGTTATGGAAAAAAAATGCCATTCGAGAAGCTGTGGCCTTGCTGCCATAATGTTTGGTCTCTCTCATTAACAACGCCTTGTTAACAAGAGGGGTTGTTAATGATGTGTCATTAGCATCCATGTTTGTTTTTCGCACCATTATCTGTGAACTCCAGAGACCGATTGTATGATAAACCAGCCGAAGGTTAGCCGTTTCTGAGATGCCTGATCTACCCTGTCTGACACGATCACCAAACCATCAGACCATCAGAAGCCACGAGGTATGCGCTGGGCAGGGCTCTACAGTGACACCATTTCAGCCGGATATGCAGGTAAAAATTCCCTTGTGCAAACGTGAATTTACATTTAGGAGCACATGTGCGAGTGGAATTTTTATCCTTGGATTTAAGTAAAATTGGATCACGTTACCAACGTTCACACAGTGCCCGACCAAGGAAATAGCTGCAATATCACACTTCACACATTCCAGTAGAGGTTGAGAGGTGTAGTTCATAAATCTGTTCGGGCCATTTACCACGTTCGCGGGCAAAGATTTGCTACAAAACTGCTTTGAACTTAAAAAAAAAATCACAAGATAACGTAATCTTTCACGTCGTATTTAGTATTTGGCTATTGAAGTGGTACAGACCAGGTGCTTACGCTAATGTTATGCCAGGAGTTGGAAGGTGGGGATGCCACAATCGGTACAAAAACAAAAACAAACTCCAGGGACTACAATTCACCTGGAGGGAGATAAAAATTAATGAACACGCTTTGCTTTTTGACAGCTGAGACAAAATATCAACGTGGGGATTTTTCTACTTTCCCCTTCTTGCAATTCCCCCTTTTAAAATAAGTTCCTGTAATGTCACATTCACGTTTAAGCAGGAATGTCTTGATGTGATGTAAAGCTTAACATGTACTTACACACCTGAACATCAGCAGCTGCTGCTGCTTTCCCTCCGCCATGTTAAACCAGGGAACTGGAGCAACCCAGCTACAGTAGAATTAGTTAGAGTAGAAGCGTTTGTTCACAGCAATATAGTACCATCGCATACTTTTGCTTCTCCGCAAACAAGAATGCACACAAGAATTTAAGCTTGGTTGGAAAATTAATGTCCCGCAAACTGTCCAGGAGATCAAGATGCAAAAGCTCCTGGACAACAGAAATGGTGTCAATTTGAGGTTCTGTTTAAGGAGCTAAGTTTTAGATTGATAATGGGCACTGGTACAGAGGGTTTTTTTGTTTTTAAACATTTATAGAATTTGTTTTTATCCAATGATAATTTGGCAGTTCAATAGACATGGTGGCAGCCAAAATGACTTATTATTGTAAGAGTCAACAACTCTTATTTATCCCTCTATTTTGACTCTGCGCCTAATTTAGTTATGCCCCTATTTTTGGGGACTGTTCCCCTTAAATTAGGAGCACAGTGCTCGCAGGGAAGAAGTCAGCGTGCAGCCCTGGCCGTCGCTCTATAAGCCCATTTCACACATAGTTCCCGGGAAATGACTGGGATAAACGTTCAGGCACTGCTCGTGATTTTCACTGTTCACCAATGCAGCTATGTTCTGGAAGATATATCAGTTGTGCGGCCTTTCGTACATGGCATAGCGATGGCGGAACAGAGGGGCCAAGGGACGCTCCAGCAGATGGCAATAAAGCAACACTTCTTGATGCCAGCTGCCATAAAACGTGTGGACTGAGAGGAGCTCCCATATGTTGAAAGCCAGTTGAGCCAGCCTTCAAAGAAGGAGCATGTCACCAAACAAAATAATGAATTGATATCGTTATCGGGTCACCGGAAAGGCATTGGCACGGTGAGATTCCAATGCATCCTCGGCGGAGTCTTGCGAGTGGCTCACTCTGCCCACGTGAAGCGTCAGACGGATGTGACCCTTTACACGCCTGTCCCCGCAACCAATTCACAACACCGCCGTGCAGTGGCAGTGTTCCGGGAATGTAACTAGGTCTGGTGCAGGCATAATTGCCAGTGCCGATTTTGCAGAATATCGATCCCTGTTCCCATTCACACATGACCTTGTGCTGGAAATATTCCGGAACTTTGCAGGGTAAGACTGCATGTACAAAAGGGGGCTCATCACGAGGCAGGTATGCTTCTGCGGCTGTGGACATCCAACCAATGCCACCGGGCAGCAGCATCTCCTCTATGGAACGTCATCATTTTGACGATATTTCTACGCAATCTGCAAATAACAATAAGTACTCTGCCCTCAACTAAAATGCAATTTAACTAGATAAGTCACGTTTCAACATTTCCCCAACGGGTAGACTATTAAAAGGCGTGAGCAAATCAATGAGGTGCACGCCGTGTTGGCAGTCAAGTTCTGGTCATCGATATGCACTTGTCCGACCAAATTCTCATTGTTTGGACAAGGTGTTACTTACATAAGGAGACACTTGGGGTGGGAGGGACATAAGCAGACCATATTTTAGAGTTATAGTCTGTATTGTCTTAGAAATAAAAAAAAAAATGAAATAAATGAATAATAATAAATGTAGCCTGAATAAAAAATTATATTCAAGGCTCCATTCTTATCCAACAGAGATAACTTCTGTTATGAATTGGCGCTATATAAATAAAATAAAATTGAATAGTTGCTTCTTTTTTTTTTTTATCCTACGTTTTAATTGACCAAGACTTATAGTCTAGACAGGAGTTCAAAATCCTGTTTCCCAACTCTGAATGCGCCTAACTTAACCAGCTGGTCGTAACCAACTGAACATTTACTCGCCTCCAAACACATTGACACCATGTCAAAGAAGTCATGGGTGTGGCAGCACTTTGATCAAAAGTACAACAAAATGGTGTGCATGCATATCATCCGTCAGAATTGGCACCTTGGCAGCACCGGCCGCTGTGACACATTCAATTAAACACAGAAGACCTCAGATGGAGTCTTGTGTGTGCCGACCTTCCACTACGTGTTGCTGCCCAACACAGCACTCTGTGGAGTTGGACTCAGACCAAGAGTGTATCTGAAACACAACCACTTCCTCCAAACAGCGCTACGTGAACTTGATATTTTACCAAATTGGTCCACTCCAGCCAAAATATGTCTGTTTTGTTTTTTTTTGTTGCCGTTTTATGACTTGTACAGGAAATGCAGGCTACGAGGTAGAGCAAACTGTGGCTGATTACGTTCATGTAGAGAATTTGTGTATTTTTTTTATTCCCCATTGGCCAAAGGATTGGTCAAATAGTCGAACAAGACTTTCTTTGGTTGACTAATAAATAAAAAGGGCATTTAGCAGACGCTTTTGTCCAAAGCGACTTACAATCAGTACATTTGTGGGGCTCGACATGTGGACAGTTGGAGGAGGGGGATCGAGGGGATCGAACCGCCGACCCTACGGTTAGTGGGCGACCCGCTCTGTCCACCCGCTCTACCCACTGAGCTACCGCCGCTCCTACAGCTACAGACTACAGCCCTATATCGGACAGATTAAAAAAAAATGACGTGCCAAGGTTATGTCCATGTGTTGCACAGTGGTTGGCATGAGCCACTGTCAAAAGTGGCACATCGTAGTAAACTGGAGCAATGTCTACTGGATTACTGTTGGGCGTTTCCCTGGATGTTAGGGCGTAAAGGGCATATGACGCCATTAGCATGCAACCAAATGTAGCGGAACATTAGCGTAAATAAAACAAAGGCTTTCTCTGGCCTAGAACATTGCTGGAAACAATTGGGATAACGCACAACTCGTTTTAGAAATGTGAATGTGGAAATGTTACATATACCTTTAAAGTGACTTTCGATATGTGTACATTTGTGGGAAACTATTGCTGACAATTACACACACAAAATAAATTCTCAAATACAATTATACACAATTAAAACGGACATGTGAATAAATGTGAAACTACTATGTCAAATTGTGAAGCCGACGGTGCAGTATGAAAATAGAGTCTTTGATTTCTTTTGGACAGAGAGGTTTCTTTTGTTGTTCGGTTTTAACACAGACATGTTCACAATGTAGCTTTCTTATCAGGGAAGAAATAGGGTGCGTCTCCAGGAAATGGCAACACCAAGTTTACTCTTCAGATTTTAAATAATCAGTGGCAGGACGTCTACATCCTTTGAAAGGAAAAGAGCAACCAGTCTATCAAAAATATTAATGCAGACACATTACTATGGCAGCCCTACTTGGCTCTGAAATGCTGCATGGTGGCACAGGGCCATTATACCATTGTTTAGGGAGAAGCCTGGCCCTGTACGCAATGTTTATTTCACCCGGTATATAAACAAGGGCTTCTCCGACAAATGATTGGGCCAGGCCAGTCTCCTGGTTAATTCAAAAGGCTGACTGGAACTTGAAACGTGCACCGTCTAGTCTCAATAGGGACTAATATACTTAAAATCCAATGTATAATCCTGTACCCATTTAAATCATAAAACAAGGATACATTTTAGCTGGAGTGGACCAATTTTAAGCGATATCAAGTCAACCTCAGGTTCAATATGCACAGTTATACTTTTTATTTCTAATTCCTACATTCTGTGTATTCTTATGCTGCTGCTACATTGAAATTTCCCAGCTTGGGATTAATAAAGTATTTCTATTCTATTCTATTCTATTCTATTATACTTGAGGTGTATGTAACAGTTCTAAAGCACTTTCATCCCATGCAAAACTTCTGCATCCACAGCCGGGGGCAAATCACAGCTGAACAAAGTCAGTGTTTCCCCACATACCTGCATGAACAACAGAGCTTTGCATAGGTTAATGGTTATCCAAAACACTCAACCGAGCCACCACCACAACGACGACACCCCAGCAGCAGGCAAAACAAACAGCATGCAGCTCATGCAGGCCTGTGGTAGCTAGTGAGCTGAAACAGCAGTCAAAAAGCGGCGACAGAGGAATTGCCATTCAGACAGAAAGGCCACCAGAAAAAGAACAAGACAGAGAGAGACGGAACCACCAAAAATATATTGGGTAAATCCTGTAGTTTTTCTGGCACATTGATACCATGGATTGAAAAGGCTGGACTGGAATTTAGGGTTCAACAGGGCCCAGGGCTTTAACTTGCTCCATCTCATAACATCCAACAGCTCCGTCGGTGCCTTATTTGTAAGCTAGCATCAAGTCCATTACATTTAACTGATCTGGGCCCATATGGGGTTTGGAAAAGCCATCTCAGGATCAGTAGTTGAATGTTTTAACCCAACCCAATGACTCATCTTCGTTTGATGACTTCTGTATGAGGTCATTTAAATGAGCAATTGTAAAAAGCTTCAAATTCATGGCCTCCATCAAGTGCTTTGCTTTGTAATAAGATAATTGTTAGTAGCCTAAAAACTAAAAACTAGTAGTGTAGTCACTTGTCTAACTATACTGGTGCACTGCAAAGTTTGCCATCAACGTGTTTGGCCTAAAATACTGTAGTTGATCGAATGATGCATCACAATCAGCCTCATCACATACATAACAACCCCTTCCAACTCACTTGTTCCTTAGCACCTGCCACGCAGCCTCAATGTCTGCATAGAGGTTCTTCTCGGACGGCTTGCCGCTGCTGACCCCGTAGCCCGAGTAGTCGTAGGAGAACACGTTGCAGTTGATCCTGGACCCCAGGCCGATGTAGAAACTGCACATTTGACCCAGGTCCACAGCGTTGCCATGAGAGAACAGCAGTGTGTACCTGCTGTTTGGCGCACAGCGTACAAACATGCAGCCGACCCGGTTGCCCCGGCTACTCCTCGTGTTGAACACTTCTACTGCATCCAGCTCGCGTTGGGAGTACTGCCAGTCCGCCCGCTCTGTGAGGTGCAGGCTGGAGGCCCCCTGCGGGTCGGTGTGCACCGAGTAGGTGGGCTCCGGCGGTAGGAAGGCCAGCTTGGCAGCGATGCGGCTGGGGCAAGGCGGGCAGCAGAAGAGCCAGCACAACTCGCCAAGAGAAAACACATTCATCCTGGGGCCTTGCTCGGGCATCTAGGCTCCGGGTGACCAGAGACACTGGGTTAGTTGTGTTAGCAGCAGAACACGTTAGCTTTGGTGAGATACTGTATGCACGTATGTGTAGTTGTGGTTAAGTGGCTGTGAGGAGGATTACTGTAGGCAGGATCTTCAGGCAGGCGCTGGGTTGGTAGGTGGCTAACACGCTAGCCGGCTGAAGACTGTTAAAACTCCGACTTCATCTGTATCTCCGAGCTGTAACGCGCCGTCGAAGGTTCGCTGTAATACTGAACACATCAATATATTGTGGCAAGCAATTTTTGTCGACTAATGATACATCCATAAAGTGTTATTTCCTAAGCGGGCAGGTTTGGTAGCAACACAATGTAAGCGGCCATATCTTAAGACTAAGCCAAATATAGCACTTCCGGGGAAATCGGATATCCTGTTGCGCTTCCACAGTTTTGGTTAAATCCACATTTATATTTACCTATGTTCCCAAAACAAACATTGTTCAATTATGAACAATAATAATGCATATTATCGTGCTTTTTTATATTATCTATTTTACATTTATATTTTCTTCTCCACTAACACAGTGTCTGGAAAAGCCATCTCAGGATCAGTAGTTGAATGTTTTAACCCAAAGTAGGGTTGCCACCTGTCCCGGTTCCTGTCCCGGAAAATTTCTAAATTCTCCCGGGACACGAAATGTCCCGGTTTTTAATGGGCTATTGCCTTAGCCCACCCTATCGTTTCGTCCTCTAATCTAATATTCTACCGGCAGTTTTGAGCAAGTTTAAAATGTTTACGCGTCTAAAAACTAAATATAGTAATAGTAGTGTAGTCACTTGCCTAACCATACTGGTGTACTGCAAAGTTTGACATCAACGTGTTCGGCCTGAAATACAGTAGTTGATCGAATGATGATGATGATGTCTGCATCATCATCATCATCATCATCATCATCATCATCATCATCATCATCATCACCATCACCATCACCATCATCATCATCACCATCATCTCCATCATCAATAGTGGTCTTTGTTCAACCCTAATATATATTGTTTCCTCGTTGTCTCAGAATGTGTGTAATAATAATAATAATAATAATAATAATAATAATAATAATAATAATAATAATAATGGTTAATGTGTATGATCATGGATGAAATAGTGCGAGACACTGGCCGTATTTGAATTGGAGAAAATTGGAGATTGTTTGTGTCATGACTGCGCCATTGCCAGTCTGCGTATACAGGGCCTTCTTCAAACCTTTAAAACAATGCGTCCCCCATATGCATATCAGGTGACCTCACGTTTTGTCCCCCACAGGTTGGGAAACACTGCCCTACATAGTGAACACTATATCCTTTTAGGGAAGGCAGGGAATAGGAGGAATTTTATCACTAATTAACCACCAGAAATCTATCGGCATGACGTGTATTGTGTCATCAACAGGCCGACATGTAAGTGTCGATTTACATATGTATGTAAATTGGTCTACCATTGGTTCTGGCCAAAAAGAAAAGGACATGTTTGCTTCTTCCCATGTTCCGTGCTGAGTGTGATAGATACGCAGAAGGTGCTTATTATCCTGAATATATTTGGGAGAATGCCAAATCTCGTTCTTTTGATTCATTTAAACACATTGATTTATTTATTTGAAATCATTACATTGTGACACATGTAAAACAAAAACGAAAGCCTCCCCAGTGTTAAGAAATGTATCTTTGAAAATGGTTGCCTCATTTACACACAGAAATAGCCTACACATCAAAGGCAATCTCAATTTTGGTCTATTGAGCAAGCGAAGGCATCTGTGTGCCCAAGCATATTAGCACACATCATTAAACCAAACAAGGGCTTCTCTTCATCGTGTGTATTGTTATGCCTGCAGAACAACCAATCTGGACCCATCAGCATTTGCAATGAGTCAAAAGACTTATGCCTAGATACCACTACCTCAATGTGTTGTAGAGACCATTACCTCAATGTGTTGTAGATGCCATTACCTCAATGTGTTGTAGATATCATTACCTCAATGTGTTGTAGATATCACTACCTCAATGTGTTGTACCTCATCACAATGTTTTTTTTTAATTCTGCTGATACAACTTAAAGGCAGGATAAGATTGACTCTATAAACTATTAATCCAAGACGGGAAACTTGTTGGATGTTCATTTAATTTGTTCTGTCATGTCCTAACTTCAGCGCCACTTTGTTGAAGGGCATGGTAATGAAAAAGCCATCATTTGCAACATTTGTAATGCAACTCTTGTAGGAAATGTCGGTCCTAACGCCCGTACAATCCTGGCCACACTATTTGTATTGCTAATCTATTTGTTTGACAAAAAGAACACCTTCTCCCACAACACAAAATTCAAAGTTCGAAAGTTCAGCCATCGATCAAAGTGTCACTGCAGACACCTGCAAAAAAAAAACCCTAAAACCGCAGCAGCCCAGCCAGGGTCACAGGGAGGAGTGCGTACCGTGGACACAACAAGAACCTCTTCCACGGCCACAACCCGAGCACGGTGGACACATGTCTCTGATCAACCTCGACCCATCCAGTGGTGAATGTGTTGTCGATGCAGGCGGGTGGAGACTCTGTTGGCTTAACCGCAACCCTGGAGGAAGTCTGGCTAATGGGTCCAATTCTAGACGCGGGGAAAACGCCTCTTGGAAGGCAAGCTTGGTTACATGAGAAATGGACCTTGCCTTGTCCATTAATCCCATCTGTTCAGCATTTGAATAAGATAATGTAAAGTTGTATTAGTTCTCTAGCATAACTAGAATATTTTTGGCACCGTGGCACTGGAAGGGATTGCGTTTTGAACGTAGCAGTGGTTGGATCAAGAGCTTTACAAGGGCACACTGGGTGATGCACATGGCTGGTGCTTCAGCCAAGCATTTGGCATTTCCCTTCGCTCCCCCCCCCCCCCACACACACACATCTTCTCCAGCTTGTGTCAAGACACACTAATGACCACACTTGGTTCCTGTGAAGGGAAAAATATTATAATGAAACAAATGCAGATATCAGATCACGACCTTGCCAACGTCAAACTTCATGAATCTAATTAAAGCAAGCCTGTTACTTTGAAGCTCAGCAAGTTATTTAAATGTTAAATCTGATATGGATATTGTCCAGTGCATGCAAATATTGTGGGCATTTATTGGCATCTTCCATCTTATTTGTCGAGTTTGCATACAGGCTAAAAATAAAATAAAACTTGCAATGCAGTTAAGAATGATTTTTAATATATGGGCAATGTTGCCAGTGTGCAATTGTGGCAACAGTAGGGCCTGTAGCATCAGCTCTTTCCCTGTCACTATAAATGTGCAACAGGGGCCAATTTAAAAGGATATGTGACAAAGGCAGAGTCAAAGGCAGGATTAGCGAAGAGGCATGTCAAAGAAAGTGTCCTCTTCATCAATGTGTAATATGATTTATCTGGACTCGAGTCCATCTGAATTCCTGTGCAGACCCAGCCATCGCAGAGGGATGGCTGATAGCCGAAACCAGAGAAGCATCTGCAATGTTGCGTAAGTCAGTGGTTTGTGAGTTCAGATTGTGTGGAGTTCAGATCTGATGGTGAACCCTCTCTAACCTTTCCCTCTCTCGCTTGGTCTTTGTTTTTGTTTGTCTCTCTCTCTCTCTCTCTCTCTCTCTCTCTCTCTCTCTCTCTCTCTCTCTCTCTCTCTCTCTGTCTATCATCTCTCTATCTCTATATCTCACTGTCCTCTGTCTCTATCAGATCTCTCTTATTTTTCTGTCTCTCTTTTTATCTCTCTCTACCTGTCTCTCTCCCCCTTCCCCCCATCCCCGTTCTCTGTTTCCCCTCATCCATCTCCCTCTCTCCTCTCTCCAGCCTCTTTCTCCCCCCCCCCTCTTGTGTAACAGGTCATGGCTTATCTTCACCTCCGGCCCGAGGGTCATGACGCCTGGCAGAGAGATGGCTTTGGCTTGCGGGGTCTCGTTGTTTAGCCACAACACCGTGCCCAGGGGAAGACCCCTATCTCGAGGGTTGTATTGTTGCAAGATCATGCCCAGCCAAGGAGCTTCCCGGGTTGAATGGAGCTCCCAGTGTAACACACACTGTGAATATGTTTTTTTTTTTTTCTCAGGGACTCGAGTCGAATGCTGACGTTGGCTGGCGACGGGCCAAGGTCACCAGAGACAACGGCAAATTCCCATCTCAGGTATCTTCTTGCGAGAGCAGACAGACTTGCTGGCCGGCACAGTGCCACCAAACATACCAGTGTGCCTGTTCCATCACTGCTTTAAAAAAGAACAACAACCTTGAGTTATTCCTACGTAGACACGTCTCAAGTACCAGTCAGTCACCTGTCGTAGGGTAAGTGAGCGCTAATCGCTATCAAAATATACAATCGACGTGATGGTCAATAAACGCAGGTTGAGCACATTATAAAGATAAATGTATAAATAAAGAAAGATGAGAAACCCAATTTTCAGTTTAGTCAAATAAAGTGTAATGTATTATCTGCTAGCATTGCAAGTCTACACGAGAGCCTAAACATTAAAAAACTGTCTGCCAAGCCATATGTTCTTTCTCGGGCCCCAAATGGACAGAATTCTGGGAAGTTATTTAGATTCTATGTCTACCCTACTCAAGACAACTGTACAACCCTCTGCGTTAAGTATTATTTTTGTGACTCCGGCTAATTCAGCGTTTTTAAATAATGTTCAGATAAAATATTGTGGCATTCACTTCGCTTGCTAGACGTTGTAAAACCTCCCTCCATTATCCAGTGGTTAAGAGATGTTATGTTCTTAAGTAAGCTTTAGAAAATGAAACACACTTTGAGAGTTTTTCAAGTTTTTAACAAATGGTAGTCATTTCCTACCTGATAATTCTAGATCTGTTGTGGATGTAAACATTACTGTTGGGGTGTGTGTGTGTGTGTGTGTGTGTGTGTGTGTGTGCCTGTGCGTGTGTGTGTGCGTGTGTGTGTGTGTGTGTGTGTGTGTGTGTGTGTGTGTGTGTGTGTGTGTGTGTGTGTGTGTGTGTGTGTGTGTGTGTGTGTGTGTGTGTGTGTGTGTGTGTGTGTGTGTGTGTGTGTGTGTGTGTGTGTGTGTGTGTGTGTGCGTGTGTGTGTGTGTGTGTGTGTTTCTTTCTTACTATTTGTTTCATTTGTATTTTCTTGTTGAGTGTGGGGTGGGGGGTTCTTGTTCTTACAATTCCACGTGGAATTTTTGCTTATTCATAAATGTAAAAATGCGAACTGCACTTTAATCTTTGTGACA
>OMKI01010747.1:1530-13654 GCA_900302315.1 Phycis blennoides | reverse complement strand
GTGTATGTAGATGGTTATGAGCAGTAACCATGGCAACAGAGGCTATATATATATATATATATATATATATATATATATATATATATATATATACTGTATACATATATATATATATATATATATATATATATATAGCCTCTGTTGCCGTACATATATATATACAAAGTAAAAGCTGGAGCCTCCATCTTTCTTTTGCATCACACACACACACACACACACACACACACACACACACACACACACACACACACACACACACGTACATATAAGCACACACAAAACACGTAGTCCACGTTGCCATGAAGCCAGAACCGAAGCACACTGTCGCTCGACATCACGGCAGCTTCTCCGCGATGCCGTCATGTACAGAAATAGCACCGCTGTGCACTCTAAAAACAGTCCTGCGTGCGCGGTGTCCTCTTACCTTTGGATCGCGTTGAGATCTCCATTCCCTCTACAGTGTCATTCTTCCCCTCCTCCTCAGACACACTGGCACACAAGGAGAAGAGAGAAGAGAAGAGGCACCGTCAAACCTTCATCCACCACTAGGACTTCCAACAGAGCTTTAGTCACGCTCAGGACCGCTCTAGGTCTAGTATTGCTATAGGTACTGTTAGCCTATAGGTACTATAGGCTCACGGGTTTGTTATCACCGTTATTATGGTTCAAAAACAACGGCAATGATAATACCACTGCAATTACAGTGATTATTGTTCATATTATTACAATTTTACCACATTTGTGATACACACAAATATAACATTAATACAAACAAAGGCTAGGGCTAAGGTCAAAGGTCAGAAATAAAGGAGGATGAAACCCCCAACATCTAATAAATCTAATGATAGGTGAAGATAGGGAATGCATCCATCATTTTGCCTGGTAGAAAAACACCTCTATAATGTGTTAACCTTTAGTTTCATCATTTCGTAGAAAGCTACAAATAAAAGGTGAACACCCATGAAGATCCAATCACCAAAAGCATATTGAGAGCTGGTCAAATGCATATGACCACATGATCCACCAGCACATTGGAAACATGCATCTACATCTGACGTGGTCCACGGACACATTTGTCTTGCCTATGTAACTGGTGATACACTTGATCTACTGTTTCACCGTGTGTGCAGCAGACTAAAGGAGCAACAATCTGTCACCCTTTGTTAGCTCTGGAATTGAAAAAAATATTTAGGAAAATAACATTGAAGCAATAGGATATATCCCAGTGGAACCTCTTGTCTCATCCTGCACTGGGCCTTTATTTGCTTGCATTCAGAGGGTCCTTTTAAAGGTCCGCGTTTGCCCAATGTACGAAAGAAAGAAACAGAAGGATAGGATGAAGGATAACAACATTCATATGAGGCGAATAACAGACTCGTCATAGTCATGTGATCGAACTGCGGGCATATCTCATATTCTATAACACATCCAGAGCCTGGGTGACCACAAAGTGCAGTTCCAGGATATGTCCGGAGAAGCCGTCCACACAAACACCGCCCTGAATTGCCCGGGTTTCCAGGTACCCCGGGAGTTGATCCTGTTTACTGCCCTGTTCCCCCACCGCACGCCGCTCCCTCCTCTCTCCCCGTGTGGCTTTGGAATGGACGAGAGAGTCGAGAGAGACCTTTCATTCATCTCCTGGGCGTGAATGTGCAGATTGAGAATGTCATGCACGCACATTGAAGGGAAACCCCCCCCACAACGAGCGGAGGATGCAAAACCGCACTGCCTTTACTCTGTTTGTCTGCCTTTTCCTTCCCCCCCTCCACCGCCTCCTCCTTTTATCCCTCCATCACTGAGAAGAAAAAATGATAGGCGTAGGGAAGGCTAGCTCTGCGGAGACGGGGAGAGCGGAACTGCCTTCACGGCCTCCTCTTCTCCTACAGACCTGGCTGTCCTGTATGTGCCCAGACGTCTTCCTCAGCACAGCTCTCATGTGACTAACACCAGGGTTAAGATATGACAACGACATTGATACAGCCCCTTCACCAGGGAAGAAAAAAAACATTAAAATGCAGAGAATTGATTAATCATATTGTAGGCAAATTCGATATCAGTCTCCACAACCACAAGTGACATCAGCATCCACAGTTAAATGTAGGAAATAACAGCCTACCTTTTAAATCTTTACTCACACACAGATTCTTCAGCCTGTGTCATTAGACTCTCTGATTGTTATTAGCAGTATTATTAGCAGTTGTGATTATTCAGGCCGTTGAAGAATAAGGCAAACGTTAGGTCCTGGTTTCCCAGAGGGGCCTTCTCTCCTCGCTGCTCTCTGCTGCGATTGTCAATCTTTAACCTCAGCTCTGAGCTGCCGATTGGTTTGAGCACCACACGGAGGTACCTGATTGGGCGATGGGCTCAGTGTGCCAGGCACAGACTCTCTGCTCCCCACTCTCTCCTCAGCCACAATGCTGCAATGCAGAGAGGACTGCTCCTCGGTAAACGCTAAAACCTCCCTGAAATATCCAAGTCCCTTGCTGCCCTACAACCCATATGGACCACAGTGGCGGCTGTGTCTTTTATCAAATATGGAGGATCCTGTTCCACAGCCTTGACAGAGTGCAGATCGGATTCCCTCCCTGGCTGTGCTCTAAGACAGTATGTGTGGGTGTGTGCATATGTGTGTGTGTGCGTGTGTGTATGTGAGGCGTCCATTTTGAAGACTCTCTCTCTCTCTCTCTCTCTCTCTCTCTCTCTCTCTCTCTCTCTCTCCCTCTCCCTCTCCCTCTCCCTCTCTCTCCCTCTCTCTCTCTGCCTGCTGTGCACACTACAGGCAGTAGATGTGTGCGCTTCAGTGGACTGCTGTAGGCAACACATACAGCTAACCAGAGGACTAGCCTGCTGGAACAGAGCGATGGCCTTAACAATGAGACAGAAAATGTCACGGGCCCCTACTAGTCCAAAGCACACAGGCGGCTGCCAAGAATCCTTTCTCACTGCCTTCCCAATGCCCTCATGACATAGATGCACCAACTTGAGATTGAACTACGTCAGACAACATCTAAGATAACACAAACCCTCAGTGTCAGTCTTTGTATCAAATTATTTATTACCAAAGTACTTCTGGGTAGTATTTCTGGACACTGTAATACTTACACTGGGATACTGTAATCATCATTTGAGACTAATTCAAACAATGTCAGGATATATAGCCTGAAGTACCCATTTGCCTGCTCGTCACTTACACAAACATAATATATAATACTATACGTGGTTTGCGGCGATATTCATGATATAACCACAAAGCTCACAAAGTGAATGTCCAAACCGGTAGCTACCTCTCCTTTAATCAATGGCACCCATTTAAACCAGGTGCTAAACCACACGCAAGCCAGAGGGAAACTGTAGGGCCATGGAGGTCACCAGGAAACGTGGGGCATGAACAAGGTTCATCGTTGAATAATTTAACCATAAGGACTAGCTATAATGAGGACTCTGTGACAGAAAACGTTGATCCAAGTACGCCGAACTAAATCCTTACGCCGGCATGGAATGAAAGGATTAGAGGCATTACCAAAACTCCCCATTCACAAAAAGCCCCTGGCTCTGAAAAGATTTTTTAGGTTTAAATAAATGCAGGATGTTGCCGGACCGCGGTGAGGCAAAATTCAATGGCAGCCATTATATCCGGGCCAACGGCCCCCTGATCTAGGCTAAGATAGTTTCTATGTCAACAGGCAATTGTCCAATCAGGATGTACAAATAAGACATGCAGCAGGGATTCATGACAACATTGACTTTCTCGACGAGTCGGTTGATGTGTCAACTTTATGGGGTGCAGTTACACCTAGTCCAAGGTTCAAACTAGAGTTCCTGCTACTGTTGAGATTTCCTAAATGTTCCCTATCGTTCTCTGTTCTCTGGCATCCCAACACCCAGAATTCTTCAAGCATGAGGGACAGAAAGGGGAAGCTCTCTGAAATGGCTACTGCATACAGCACTCCCACTGAGTGCACCATCGGGCCCATTCAACTTCTCTATAACCCTGGAATCAATAGACTGGATTAGAACACAAACAACATCCCTTGACTTTAGGGAGCAGTAGACTCTCGAGTTCCCAGGACTATGCCTTCCCAATGCGGGTCTCATGGTTTTCTTATGGTTGTCAAAAATGGATGTGGCGGTAAGGAGTACTGTGGAGTAGAAAAAACAATGAGGGGGGAAAAAGGACGACTCAAAGTCTTCCCAGATAAGCCACACATCTCACAGCCTATCTGTGCTGCAGCCCAATTCTTGCTGTGTCAGTTTACCATCTGTTAATGGCAGCGCTGGTTCTCTCCCCAAATATCAGCTCCCCACTCTCTCCTCCTGCTGCTGAAGACCTCCTCAGATAGGCCTGCCATTTTGAGAGGCCAGGTCAGCCAGCTTGGATCTCTCGCCCCTCACGTCGCAATCCTAGCCACAAGTCCATCAGAGGAAACTGTATTCCTCAAGTCAATATTCGTCATCTGTTATATCTCCTCCTGTTTCCGGGAAGTCATCTTGTCTCATGACTGCTGTGCTCTGTTCTCCTTCCGGGCTCCACTCTGTATGTGAGGTGCCAGGCAGACAGTCTCCCTCTCCCATGTATGTCAAGACGAACCTGCATGACTCAGTGACATGAATCTCATACATTGGCTGGTGCCACGTCAATAGAGTAGTGAAAGAAGGAAAATCATGCTTACCTCTGTGGATGCATGGCTAACAAACTCTGTGTGATCTATCAATGCTTATTAAAACATGGAGGACAGCCTTGTCAGCCCTCACCCTGCTCAGAGCACAGCCTCGGCTCTCAGAGCTGTCTGATCTACTGCACTCATAAAAGGCCTGCTAGGAGTGGCCACTTTTGTGGAGGGAAATGAAAGGTGGCTGCTGATTGGCCGCTGCACTTCCTGGCTGCCTCGCTATTGTTTAGCACATCGGCAGTCTGAAGCGCTGTAAGAGGAATGAGAGGCTCAAGGCCCGAATCAAAAAACTAAAAACACACAGCCAAAACACACATTAACCGGCTGTCAAGAACGCATCCCACAGCTGTTAAGAACTCTTCAACTGGTTATGTTATGTCACACGTATTCTCGTCTAAAGGAGAAGTATTACATGTGTGCATATGGACAGGCCTGAGGCCTACACGCTCATAGAAACCTTTGTCTCTCTAGATCACACCCAAATGTTAAACTGTCCCTGACAGGAAGTAAGAAGAAAAAAACCTGTTATACAAATACGGGTCCAGGGCAAGTAGGCTCAAAGTCGGTCTATTGCCTAAGAGCCAGAAGGAATATGAAATCGTTACCATGTCTGGTTAATATTTTAGATTATTGCCAATTAGTTTAACCTCTCATCTTCTCATTTTGCAATCTATTTGACTTCATTGTTTTCCATGAATTTATAACTTAGCGATTCTGCTGTGGCCTAAACAGAATGAAGTAACCATTTACTTGTACCTCAATAAATACAGGCTAAAGACTGATGTGTGTCTATCTCTTATGTTATATCTACATATATTTAGCAGACAAATACACTGCAGGAATTAAGGGTTGACTCAAATGAAAACATATTTCATGATGCCATGCATGTTGTGTTAGTTGATTATATTTGGTGCACTGTCCTGTGGGTGAGCAAACTAGAAACCTAACATTAACCTACTTAGAAATGTGCTTATAGTCTGAAATAAAGAAGCGACCCCTTGTGCCATAATCGTAGTAGTGCAGGGGATACACGATACTTAACAGACTATAGCTAAAGCTGAGAGGAGTATAAGTAATTTATTCTTTATACTGGGACCCCATTATAAAACAGAATGCCAATCCAGTGCCGTTAGTATTTTAAACCAGGTGCAGTTATAGTTGTAGTTCCTGTGTATATAATTGATAAGGTGTACATTTTGCAGTAGGCTACATAGAGTCGCCCTACATAGTTAGCTAATAGTTAAGACATAATTCTAACATCTAATTCTGGTATTTAAAGTTTGCCTCAGCCCATGTTATTACTCAGAACTGGCAGAACTGACATTGCAATACACATATTGTGAAGTTAGACACGACAATTTAGAAATAATACATTTTACACAGTTTGTCCTATGGTCACCAGAGAGAAGTGTGCAACATGAGAAACAACACACCGAAGACCACCAACGCAATCAATTCACAAATCATGCTGTAGATGGCAACCTCGAGCTTATTTGTGTTTTTTGCCTGTAAATTACCATAAAATGTGGGCTGCTTGCCATGTGATCCCTGCTTTTCAACTGCGTTTTTTTTTCATTGCCGAACGTGTCAGCCGAAGCTCAACAGCAAATAGAAGGCCTACCACGAGAGGCCTACGCTCAAATCAACTTGTAAATGATGTCAACGTCTCAATCTATACACAGTGAAATATTTAGTTTAATGGACTCTATATATTTACCTTTTTGAAAAGTATTTTTATATCACCATATTCTGCAAATGTGTTAAGCCTAATACCGGCCTGATACCATCTCAAGAAACTAACTGTCTGTTTTATGTTCTAGCATCTGCTCTTGTTCCTGAAATTGGGCTCACTAACTTGAGCCATTTTCTGTTTTAATTATACCGGTTTGCTCTCGGTCGTTGTGTAGTTTTGCGTCAACGTGTTCGTGTTGCGGGGGAAGGGGCTCTGTTTGGAGCAATTGGAGGCGTGCTGGTAGTTGTTTGCAGGTAAACCCATCTGAATACATTAATGATTATAGGGCTATCTCCTGTCCTTTCAAACTGTTATCTCCTTTCAACGTGGAGCGGCTAAGTGGGGATGGGGTGGGATAAGTGTCTTCGCTGACAGGGAGGGGGAGGTCAGTCTTCTGTGTTTTGTGGGGGAAGGGGCACAAACAGAGGGCTATGGGCCCCGCTTAGGTCTCTGTGGAATGTAATTGAGGCTCTTTCTCTCTCTCTCTCTCTCTCTCTCTCTCTCTCTCTCCCCCCCCCCTCTCTCTCTCTCTCTCTCTCACACACACACACACACACACACACACAAAATAATACACATCGCATGCAGTTAAAAGGGCACCGAGTGTGGTTGTGGAGTCGAAGGATAATAGCTATAGACCACAACCCATAAATATCTGGCGAACAGCATAGCCTACATAATAATGTGTAGCTTATTTGTAAGTTATAAGTAGGCCATTAGTAGGATACCATGTCATAGCCTACTGATGTCAAAAGTATATCCTATAATTTGCCAAACTACACGAACATGGCAAACTCAAACAGTCCGAATTGTCTGAATTGCATGACAGAGGCAATGAACTTCATTAATGTCTACTCCTTTTGTTGAGACATTTAGTTAAAACTAAATGAAAACTTTTTCATGGTAAGCTTAAAAGTAGTGTTGTTTTCAATGGAAACCTCAATTTTGATGTTAGACACTTTAAAATTGGAATTGTTTATGGAATTATGTGTCGAAAGGAAAGCGCAAGTGAGGGGCTAATTACCTAGACATTTACACTGCCTCCTCTCCGCCCCAACTCGCCCGTTCCCCTCCCATCCCCCTACCGACGTTGGCCCTCCCCAGCAGTTGAAATTCTACACGAGTGTGTCTTACATATCACCATGGAGACAGTTTCTTCCATCTTCCATAGCTGTTATGCAGAGGCCATAGAGCTACCCTGCAATTAGTTTGCCAGCGCAAATACCTTATATACACACACACACACCTAGTTTCAGATATTGAACATTGCACCAAAAAGAAAAATGTGTTTTGTTGTGTTCGTTTTTGAATACACGGACCTTGGACTTGTGTTGAAGTAGACCGCAAGCATGATTAATAGCTGACATCATTTATGGATTCCCCTGCAATAATTAATAATCAAGTCACTTAACCTTTGATGAGACCTATGTGACGCAAATGCGTAAGATTACGTTTGTATAATTTGCCTACTATGCGGAAGGAAAGCATATTTGTATATGATTAATCAAACCTTTAAAAACTAAGTCAACAGCAACATTTCTTACGAGGTCGTACATATAGCATGGCCGGTACCATTTCTGGCCTACTTACGTGAACAATGTTAAACCAGGAATCCCAAATTAGTAGTATATTTTTTTATGTTTCTTACTTTTTGTGATGTGAATGGTCACATACAGAGCGCCTATAAATAAACTGATGCGTTAAGAACCCCCCCTGCCTCCCACCAATAATATCCTTGACTGCTGCTCTTATCACCTACGGATATTACTGTTTGTGTAGTTTAGTCTGAGAAAGAGACGTTCATTTTAACATGGGCCGGGGAAAGAATAACTACGATACCCAGAAGGCCACTCGCTCCTCTACAAGCTGGCTTCTTGCGCTTTGGGAGTGTTTTCCATTTAAACAAACAGTCCTGCTGAAGATGGCGGAGAGTTCATAGACGCGAAAAAGAGAGACTGGTCTACTCAATGAAATCACAGAGGCCGGTGAGTTTCTTTTCATTGAAGCCTACTAAGGTGTCTCGAATACCCCAAGAAACCAAGCATTTTAACCGCTCTATGATTTACTCTTACCTCCTTAGCGAAGCAGTTTGTAGTCATTTGCTGAGCAGTCTGTGTTTTACCGTGATACAGCGAGCAGTCCGTACAGTCTATCTGTTGTGGTGTTCGCTGTGCACTCAACTCTTACAAGAGCTTTCATCTCATTCTGGTTACCTGTCTCGTTCATTTGTTTTTGCTTGTTTGGGTAGCAGTGTTCTGTTTTTTTAATCTGATACAAAGTTTACGAACGATAATAGAGCATCACAACGTGGACTCACCGTCGGAGACGAATGTACGTCGATACTAGTCTGAACTCCTTTGTATGTAAACAGGTAGAATACGGTAATCTTTGCAAGCAATCGAAAATATCATTCTTTGTATCTCCGAAGAACTTGTTTTACTTTCAGAGCTCGACCTTTGTAACACTCTAGCTGCGAATGCACTCTCGGTTTGTCGAGGATTACTCTCGCAGGACACCGTAGGCTGAACGTAGATCTTTTGATGGTCAAGTTTTTAGTATACAATGTGTGTTGCTCAATTGTTCGTTATCGTTACTTTACCATGGGCGTTGGATTGTCGTAGATAGAAACCCAAGGGACCCCATAACCTAGTATTTGTTTGTTTGAACATCGATATTTGTTTAGATGTTGTCCCTAAGGTATACCATGTTACGTGCCCGTTGTAACGTAAAATGTTACATGATGACACGTTAGATCTCAAGGTACCAGCCAGCTGCCAATATATATATATATAAAGACACTATTGCTGATTAGCGAGACTGGGACACTGTTAAAAATCGACGTGCTTAACATTAGATTTGAAGCTTCCTAGGTTATTTAGGAGCACTGCTGTACGGGTAAAACTATAGACCTGCTGCTTTCGTGGTTAAGAAGACGACGCGTTTACTAAACTACACCTTCCCAGGCAGCACGGAGGTTCTCCAGGAGCATGCTCATGTGCAGTCACAATGACTGCGGAGGTTAGTTAGTCACGGCAGAAACCGATGTTGGTGTCTAGGTGTGCTGAATCTCGTTTTGCCCCGGGGCATCCTTGCCAATCCACTGGTTCTCCCTACGTGATGATGTCTGTAATGATGTAGAAACAATCGTCCACACCGACTAATGTCGGGGATGATCCCTTGAAGGTTTCTTATGAACTTGGGTTTTGTGATCCTCCTGTCAACCGTATTATTGGGGAAGTTGGGATTTATCAAGCGAGAGCGATTCTGCGTGCACCGCGCATTCCTCAACTGGGCAAAGATGTCTTTATTGTGAGTAAGCTATATGCTGGAATGCCATTAGTAAATCCCAGGGATGCAGCATTTTAGTAGGTATGTAGTGAGTGGGATGACCACTGTGGGAACCTGTGCGATGAACGCGTTCTGCTCATATTTGTGGCAAATGGTGCCCCTGTCCCTTTATCTCTCCTTCTTTCTCCCTCGAACAGCGCGTCAGGCTGCATTAACAATGAATCAATCTTTGGGGGAATTCTTTGACGGCAGATGGGGTAAAGAAGTGACTTGGGTGCATAGCTTTCACTCTTTGTCCCCCTGTCCCTATGTGCTCTCAATAATTCATTAACTTATCACATTTTCTCTTGGGACTTGAGAGGAGAAACTCTTTCAGCATAACAAATTGTGAAGATCAGAGGTGATTATGGGTCTTGCCTGTTCTGGCTACTGTGCATGTCTGTCGTTGGGACTGTTGTCCAATTCATCTGTGAATAATATGCGTGGTCATTTTGTTCTTATTATTCTCTCGAGTGGATGATCAAAAGAACACGATCGAGGGACAACTGTTGTGCCATTATTCAAAAACTCCTCCACCGAAAGCGTGACGATGTTTCGAGTGGCAGCGTTGTGTCACCGGTTTTTGAAATACCTGTCCACGCTTTTGTCTCGTCTTTACGAAGCGACATATTTGCAGCGCTGTCGTCTGAATTGGTTGCATTCCTTCAGTGTGTTGTCAGACTCGAGCACAACAAGAGGAGGCGGCAGTAGCAGCCCCGCGAGTTTAGCTTAAAGTTAACGTCCAATCCCCCCGCAGGCATGCGCTTGAACCAACCGCACCAGCTCCGGGCTGCAGGAGGCACGGACACGGCGACCTGAAAGTTAAAGCCGATTGTTTCCCTAATTGAAATTTGACTCCTTGGTACCTTTTCTGCTGGGCAACAGCAGGAGGGGGAGGTGGTGGTTGCTGGTTAGAGCACGCAGCCAAACAAGCAAGGGGGCTACTTTTTTGGCAATTTGGTTCTGTGTTTCTGGGCGCCAACTAAGTTGTTAGTGGTGAAAAACATTGTGTTTTTTTGTTTATTTACACATGGTGTTGATAACGAGGCTTTTTTGCAAATCTTGCCAGGATAGAGTAGAATCTGCCCCCTCCCCTAATTCATTCTGTAGTTTTTATTTTTTTCCACATGACGGGCTCCAAAGACGTGCGGTTGTTAAAAATCTACACTAAAGACCTATGCCTTATCTCAAATTTCGGGCATTCATGCTCTGCACAATTACCTATGTGTGTGTGTGTGTGTTCAGTTGAACACAAGTTGTTTCACTTGAACTTTTCTGCCTTCCACAGCTAAATAAAGACGGCTCTCTTAAACCGGATCGTTGTGTTTCCACCTTCTGAAATATTCACAGCAACGTTGCCCAGACAAGTAAACATTACAGGATGAGCGGAGTTGCTAAAACTTTTTCCCCCCGTTTTTTTTTTTCTGGTGGAGGAAGCTAGGCAGATGGGCCCATGGTGACCAGTTTAAGATTGGCTCTAGCTCCCTATTTGTGTTGCATCTCTTTCATTCAAAAACCTCTCTTTCTCTTTCCCCTCTCCTTCAACTCTGAGGTAAAGGCCAAATGCTAGGCTAGTTGAGCCATATGTGAGCCACGCACACTTCTGAAAAAGCCAAACTGGCAGCCTGAAGCAATCATTGCACCCAATTCAAGTTTATAACCAGCAAGTCTTTGGAACAGTTCACTCGCTGTAGTCGCAGCTGATTGGCCGAAAGCAAAAGTTTATTAGGGAAGGGGGTGCCAAGAGCTTTGCCCCCCTTTCTCTGCCCTTCCTCTTTAACTTCACCCCCCCACCCACCCACCCACCCTCTCTTTAACTTTCTCTCCCTCAGCTGAAGAATGCTCGTAAAATAGGCTTCACCTGAACCAAACATAGGGGGCGAGTGACCAAGTCCTAGTTTGAATTTTACCGTAGTAAAACACTAGTCGAGGTTTGTTGTTTTGTTTTGGGCCTGCGTTCTAAAGTCTCTTTGGGGGCGGGGACTCGGGGTGGAAAAAAGTTCAGTTTGTGGATAAATGTTGCCAGATGCTCTCTCTCTTTCTCACTCACGTTTTCTCTCCCCCTTGTTCTTTCTCGCTTTCTAGTTCTGTTTCTCTTTCTCTTGGTTGCTCGTTCAGTCTTTCTGTTTGTCTATCTCTGACCCTGTCCTCTGGTCTCTCTCTCTCTCTCTCTCTCTTTCTTTCTCTCTCTTTCTCCTCTCTTCTCTCTCTCTCTCTCTCTCTCTCTCTCTCTCTCTCTCTCTCACACACACACACACACACACGCTCTCTCTCTCTTACACACACACACACACACACACACACACACACACACACACACACACACACACACACACACACACACACACACACACACACACACACACACACACACACACACACACACACACACACA
>OMKI01010741.1:0-18240 GCA_900302315.1 Phycis blennoides | reverse complement strand
TAATCCTCTCTCTCTCTCTCTCTCCCTCTCTTTCTCTCTCTCTCCCTCTCCCTGTGTCATGATTTGCTCCATCACATTTTCTGACACTATTTTGTCAGTTTTAAAAAAAAAAGCATGAGAATAATATCACAAATGGTAAACAACATGACCAGAATATGATGGACATATTTGCTATTCCACAGTGAAGAGTGAAGGGTTTACCTTCAGAGGGTTTGATGTGACGGACCTTTTACCGTATGAATCGGGGTGTGTTTTTTTTTACTCCAGGAGCACATCAGCACCTCCCAGAGGACAAAAAGTATAATGTATTTTCTGTTTTATAGAAAGTCATCCTTTGGTCCCAATCACGGCGTCTCGTAAAATCATGTTATTTATGATTTAGCCATGCCTGACATTTCTCAGGTGCAGCTGGGATTACAAAAAAGAGGTAGGCCTATTTCCTCCATCTTTATCCTCATCTGAAGAACGTGAAGCAACCCTTGCGATTAGAACTGAGCATAGGAACGAAGCTGTGAAATACCTGTGGGATTCAGGTTCCGGTGTTCCAACAACCACGATCTCAGCAGAATGATATTTGTCTCCTCCTTTGTGTGTGTGTGTGTGTGTGTGTGCGTGTGTATGTGTGTGTGTGTGTGTGTGTGTCTGTATCTGTCCATCCACTTATGTGTCAATCTGCCATTTATGTCTCCCTCTGTGTATATGAGTGTCTCTGTCTCTCCAGAGATGAGGCTCTCTCTCTCTCTCTCTCTCTCTCTGACTGCCTGCCCTCTCGTCCTCAGTGTCTCTCGCCCAGCGTCTGTCCTCCTCTGTATGTCTGTCTCCTTCACCGCTTCTCTCTCTCTCATAATAGATCGTCCGTTCTGCAATGTTCCTTTTTTTAGCTCTTTTCTTTCCTTTTATAATTACGGTCTTGGTGTCAAAAAGTTATAATTCATCTCCACGGCACTCACTCCGTCAGCGCAGTGCACTTCAGGCTGTCCCTGGCAGGCTCCATTATTTATGGGAGATTGCGTAACGCGCTGGAAATCCCGGTGAAGCGCGCTCCCGTGCAATGGGTGTGAGCCGTGGTGTCGGGGACCCCCCCGCAGACGTGGGCCGCAGGTCGGGCTGTGAAGGGTCCAACTAACGTAAACACACGAGCACGCAGGAAACATGACCGATATGTGCTCACAAACAGGCAGGATTGACACATTTAGTTGTGCTTAATGAATCCCCACTGGGGTTCATTAGGGTCTGAACATATTTATCTTAGCATGAACACATGAACCCCGTAATCCTTCGCTCATCCAGTGCATGTACAACACACACACACACACACACACACACACATCAAAGCACCCAGACTATGCTGGCAGATATGGCGGCTTTGATGGACACAGACAGACAGACAGACAGACAGACAGACAGACAGACAGACCAACTGACAAAGCATACAGACGCGCACTGTAGCTGCTTTGATGGTCAGACAGACAGACTGGTCGGTTCAATCGGTGTTAAAACTAAAATAACGTGGAACGCAACGCCACCCCAGCGCTCGTTGACTCACGTTCAAAATGATGGCTGATGGCGTGCGGCTACACAACAACAATAAATAAATAACAGCCACGAAGAGCAAACAAAATGGGATATCTGAAAGTGAGAAAGTGAGACTTTTTTTCGAACAAATCGTAACGTGTAAAAGTCTTTTGGGTCTTTTCCCCCTCCGCTGTGAATGATGTGAATGCCCCACGACACGGTGAGCACAGCGTGAGCAGGCTGAATGGATGGAGATGGACGCACGCAGATTTGTGATGCGTTGTTGGCCCGGCAACCGCTGACACTCATTGTCTCAACAATGCCCCAAAATCGTGAAGTGTTGATATGTTTATGCTAAATCGCAGCTCCCCGTTTGGTTGTTTTTTTTTTTGTCTTTGCTCTGTGTGCATATTTTGAATACAAGTCAAATGATATCCATATCCAGTTGCTTTAATTGAACGGAAAATCAGTGAGATGCATTTTCCATGGCTATGGCTAATATTTTATTCAAATGAGACAGTTTCTCATTATGTCTCGTTATGACGGAAATGGAAAATACCACATTGCTGATTTTAAATTAAATTTCATATAAATAAATGTGCAACAATTATAAATAAAGAATTTATAAATAAATCATTGTCTCTCTCTTTAAAATGTGTGTCTTCACGAAAAGAGAAAGATGCCAGTGCCTTGCAGAAAGTCCTTGAGCAAATGGAGCAGTTCAAACTCAACATGACATTAGCATATCAGCTGAGCTTCTAATGCGCTGCTAATTTTCTGCTTATTGACCTCAGTTGTCACCAGGTGTGGAGGAATTAGCAAGTGAACCAAAATTAACCCGCCGATGAACAAACAAATGGCAGATTCATTTAAACGGAACATCCAACCATCCAACTGCATAATAAACCTAAGCTAGACAAAGTCAGCTTTCGCTTTCAAATACGAGGAAACATAAATATCCTCTTTCAGACAGCGGGATTAAAATAAAGCCAGGAGCAGAACGTCCTGTCCAGTATAAATCAGGGGATTGATTTTTCGACGCGGGGACTGCTAATGTCCTCCCCGCCTCCTGAAGAGCTCCCTGGCTACAGTGAGACGCGACCGCTACCGCGGCGTGGTGCAGTGAATCAAGGCGGCTGAGATGGGCTGAAGAAACAGTCACCGAGATGAAGAAATGAAGAGGAGAGAGAAACGGAGACTAACAAGTGAGGAGACGGGGGTGTGGGGGTCCTTGAAGAATGAATAACAAAAGAGAGGGAGACTCTTAGGACCAAGGTGGAGAAAAACAGAAGCAGACACAGACAAGGGTGGAAATAGACGTTCTCTTGGGGACGGGGGGCCCTGGCATGGCCCACCCTTGCCCCATAAACATTGCCTCTGTCTGGAAAAGACAAAATGTTAGCCACTCAAATCCCACTGGCCTACTCAACTCCAGTTTCTGTTTCGGCAACAAAGACACCTTGAAAAAGCCGCACAAACTGCCCAAAAAAGTTACTCTGTTTTTTTACTGACCTCAAATATATAATTCACAAAATCCCACCCTTGTGTGCGTACACGGTCCGAAGTCATCAGGAACACGTTGTTAAGAGATATCTCCAAGACACTCTCAATTTCTCTCATTCTATCTCTCCCTCGTTCAGCTCTTCTGGTCATCCGCTGATGTAATGTTATTTTAGAAAGAAGCCAACTGGTATTGTCAGCTTTGTTTACAAAGGAAACGTGTAAAGAATGCAGTTGCAGAATGCAGCTCAGCAGTTTCCCCTGGCCTGTGAGTGCAGGGGACGACATTAGCAAACAAAAATATGGGTTATTTGCAAAGTAGGCAAATATAAAAGAACCCTGACAAAAGAGTAGGAGGGACATGTTGTGTTCACGGCTGTTAGTTATGAATAACAGAGCGTCGTGTCGGCTTCTTTTCAAGTCATTAGAACATGTGAGCTCAAATAAGCGATTCGTATGAATTGTTTCCGAGGTGGGGATACGTTTGGGGGGGACAGGAACAGCCGGCTCTTCTTTGACCAAACCTCTTGGACTTGCTCTTTCCTTTCTGGTTCCTTTTCTGTGCTGTTCCTGTCGCTTCGTCTCCTTCTACACCGAGATCAGCAGCTCTGCAGGCATACAGCCATCAGAAAAACACACAAAGAACAGAATATGTATTAGAGAGAGGTATGATTGCAGATTTTGCACAGGTTAGTTTCACATAGAAAGGTTGAAGTTGTCCTCAAGGGAAATTGAGCCTTTTTAAAAAGCTTTGCAGTGTAAACAGTTTGCAGTTTTTTGGAGTCAGATGGTAACAGTGTTGGGCAGTGTTTTTTTTTTAATCTTTCGAACACCCTTATTAATAAAACATCTAATGCATTGTTTGTATGTACCAGCACCTTTGAGCTTGTTTAAGTCTATGCCTACACACACACACACACACACAGAATAAGAACTCTCTCTCTCTCTCTCTCTCTCTCTCCCACATAGGTATGCACATTGTACACATGATTATGTCTGTATTCATAAATAATGTACATTATAAATATATTAAATATATGTGTGTATGAATAAGGCATGGCCCCTCCGGCTCCACCTGGGCCAGACCAGCGACGGACCCCCGGCAGAACCCGAAGGCGAGGGCCGGCGGGCCGCGGGATCCTGTACCCCACTGAATAATACAGGAGGGGGGGGGGGGGCGCACACCACACAGGAGGGGGCTTCTGCCGGGAGGGACCGGACAGGAAGTCGTGGTGGCGGCGGCGGCGGCGGTTAGTGAGCAGGCTCAGGAGACACACGCGTGTGCTGTTTCTTTTCATCCAAAGTGACTCACAGGGAGTGCAGGTGCACGTTGGTACTAAGGAGTGTGGATGTAGCGCCTGATGGAAGGATGCTATCCAGGGCAGCCCGGGGGATTCTGGGGATTTGAACCCGGTGCACTTCGGTTGGAAATCGAACTTCTGAGGCGTGACACTATCGTGTGTGTCCCCCCCCACTTTGAGTATTTGTTTAGCAGGCACTGTTGAGCCAACGTGACTAAAAGGTGTGGCTGAGAACAACCAACGAGTAAAATGGACATAAAGACACACAAATGTTACTGCTGCAAAACTGGGTTTTTAAAAATAAAACCCGAAAACAACAATATAGTGTACGGGCATCACAGAGACGGTTCGATATTGTTCTGTGAGTTGTCAGGTGCTTAGGAGTCAAAGTAGGATATACTCTATAACTATATATATATATATATATACTGTATATATAAAAGAGAAGAACGACAACAGAAAAGTGAGTTTCGTGAGGTCACTGGTGTATCTTTCCTTGTCTTGGTGCACTGGGGAGGCGGGTGCAACATGGGCTATGGGAGCCAGCAGTGTGGAAGGTCGTCTCTGTGGCCTGGATCAGGACCCTTTGTTCTGCTGTGTTCGTCCTTCCACTTCGTAATAATGGTTTAGAAAAACCTTCTATATTTCCAAGACACAGTCTAATTCAACAACCATCTAGTCACTACTAAAACAACGTGTAACTTACGTCTGACTACGGTGATAACAGGTAAATTCCTTCCTGATCAACTTATCTTCCACCTGCTCCACAATAAGCCCGAGACATCAGAGAAGCACATTCAGCCATCTTGTATTTTTGTTGTTGGTCGTTTTGTGTCATGAAACACTGACAACTATGTATGACTCTCGTTGTTGTGCACAATTCAGTTTCCCACTTGGAAACAAATCATGAATCTAAAGGCTCTGTTTTGGAATAATCCCAATGCCTCTGTATCTCTGTCATCGCTGCAAGCCCCTTCTGATAACAGCCAAACAAGTGCATCCCACGCCCCGCCGACACGCATGACAAAATTGCATTCGTTCCGGAAATTCACGATAACCGATAGCCGGCGTCCGCGGAGAGTTCTCCCCGGAAGCGCAGGCGAGGCGCCGAGCCGCGCGCCCTGTAAGAGGCTCCGCTGTCTCCAAATGCGATGGACTGCGTTCAACTTGTGGAATCCACGCGGGCTTTTAGCGATCAAGGACTTCAGAAGTGTTTCCTCCCGCTTCGCCCTCCTTCATCATCACACCTGTGGCCGCTGAAGAGCACGACCACCGCCGTCAGATTAATTAAATTGCACCCGCGTCCCGTTCCCTCTCTCCTGCTCATTTTCCCTTCATCCCTTCGTTGTCTGTATATATGTTATGCTAATCATCCTGATTGTACTTCATTAGCATATAGACGGGTTGCAGGGGGGGAGGGGGGGGGGGGCGAGGGGGACGGAATTAGACCCTTTCACGCTGTCAACGCGATCTGTGTTGAGAAAATCCTGGTCACTTTGAGCTAAGATGATGACAATATATGCATGGGATCTGATCTGTGGGTTGTGTCACACAGATATAGACACCAGGTTTGTAATATGACTCAAATCGGTGGATGGTTTCAGCCAACGCGTTGTCCAATACCCATCCGGGTTTCTGGGCACGGTGGGCCCCCTAGTGGGAACCAGACTTCTGAGCCAAATAATGACAGTGAATTAGACACCTTTAGATTAGAAAATAATAAAAAAAGGGGAAAGTAAAGGGGTATTTAGCAGACGCTTTTGTCCAAAGCGACTTACAATCAATACATGTGTGGGGTTCGACATGTGGACAGTTGGAGGAGGGGGATCAAGGGGATTGAACCACCGACCCTACGGTTAGTGGACGACCCACTCTGTCCACCCGCTCTACCCACTGAGCTGCTGCCGCCAAAGTAGAAGGTGAATGGTTAATTGGAGAAGGACCAATATAACAAAACCTGCAGTGACATTGTTCCTTCCACACTTGTTTAAAAATACAACAATGCAAAAGGGATAAGGAAAAAAAAAGATGAAGGATAAGAGAAACAGTGGGCATATTGCACTCAAAGGTGCATTCAGCTATTTCTTTCATTGACTATTGTACACGGCCCCCAGGGGCAATGTTGTGCATGTTCCTCATGTTCCTCAACACATTTTCAAAAGTCAACTTGACTTCTGAACAAAATACATGTTGTAGCCGAGGCGTGGTCATGATCTGAACACATGAATATAGAAAAGTGATGAATTCAAATAGAGAACTGATGATTATACACGTCTACATTTGGTGCAGGGATCAGCATGGCAGAGCAGCCTTCCTGCAAGCAGTGACCCAAATGTGTCTCATTGAGAAGGCTCAACCTGTCACCCATCTGTATTATGTATGTCACTCAAGCAAGTTCGTCATACATTTTATGGCTAAAACCATGTTCTTCTGAGGGATGACCCTAAGCAAAGTTGAAAAAAAATGAAGAAAACAAAAGTCTTCTGTATGTGAATACAATTATTTTGACAAACATTTAGTTCCACTAGTTCATCATCTCCCAGGGGGTCAGGGTGAAACCTGTGGTGTTAAACCTGCACTATGTACCTCTTCTACTGGCGATATTTACTCAATTCAAACACTTCTGAACTAGAGAATAAAACGCACTCGAGAATAAAACGCAATAAAACGCACCCATCTAAGAGTCAAATATCCCCAACAATATTCTATTCTGGCCGTCGGAAATTGTGTAGCTGTAACTGTAGCTACAGGTCAGGCCACTAGCGGCTGCCAATGAGAGAACATGCATGGTGCAGGAGGAAGCAGGATGTATAACAGCTGTAACTTAGGGGGCTGGACTTTGTCCTTTGGCCCTGGTAGTGGGCTCGGCCTGAGTATCTCGGCTGGACCCGCCTGGAACCCATTCCTTTTCATGGTAAGACCAATCCAGCCGCCTGCACTGGAAAAAGCAGGGCTGCGTGTCTGTCCTTCATTATTTCCTTATTGAAGTGCAGCAGATTGTGGGAATGAGTCCTTCCTGTCGCTGTGGATGAATCGAGACGTTGTCTTCACCCTCTATTGTCATGTGTGGCGTGTGGAGTTTACCGCCACTCTCTCTCTTTTACCCCTCTCGCCCCTTTCCATCTATTGTGCTGTCTCTATTTCTTTCTATACTCCCTTGTACTGCCTCTGCTCTCTCTCTCTCTCTCTCCTCTCTCTCTCTCTCTCTCTCTCTCTCTCTCTCTCTCTCTCTCTCTCTCCTCTTAATGGCAGCTCACCGCGGTAAAGAAACCTTTTTTTGTTCAACCCCATGCTGTGCATGGTGCGCAGCTCAAAGACACACCGACAATTAGGAGATGAGCTCACTAGGGGATCTATCAGCCTTGTGTGTGTGTGAGTGCGCAGGGGGGAGAGAGAGAGAGAGAGAGAGAGAGAGAGAGAGAGAGGGTAAGAAAATTGAAGGGGAAAGTAAGTGTTGGATGAGGTGGGGAGAGGGAACTGAAATGTAGCTACAGGAAGAAAACAAAAGAATAATAACATGAAAAAAAGAATGAAGCAACAGAGGGCCTGATAAACAACGCTGTCTCTCTGGCCTTGGTAATCGGGCCATCTGGGAGGTCAGATCGTTTGGAGTTGGAGCTCCAAAGTCGGTGCAGCTCATTGTCTCTAAAAACGACACGACGGCGTTGTGTTTAGACTTAAACAACACGCATTTACGTTTCCAAATCAAACCAAATCCAAATCAAACCACCTGTAATCACTATAACCACGTCCATGTGTTACAAAGGATTCGACCGGTTTGTTGATACCCCGGGTTAATAGTTTACGTTGTCGATGTCCAGATGAAAATGAGCCAGGGCTTTTGAACTCCACCTCAAAGTTCTTCCATGGCCTCATGCAGCGCGAGAGAACAGTGTTGCACTTCAATGATTGTTCCGGCATTTTGCAGCAAAAAGCCCAGAAACCTTGGTGTACACACACACGGTAATACATCGACTGAGACGTTTGTGAAAACAATTCAAGCAGACACAAAACCTGTCAAATTGAAGATTTCTGATGACTGACAGGGTTTCGATAGGGAATTGCCAAAGAACGGTCTGACTAAGTGAGAGGGTACCTTCTGAAGGACTACATCGAGCTACCACCCCTGTACACTCAAGAACACATTCAACTGGAGGAAAATAGTATTCGCTCTCGCGAAACAACAAAAGGGAAAGCCCCCCTCAGCATCACAGAAGAGATGCCAGATCGATTGAACCATCTTGATTGGACCATTTTGAATATATGCTGCGAATGCCTGTTTGAGTTCAATTACGCATTTTAATATTGGGTAAAAGGTCTACAATGGTTGGCTCCATTTCTGTGATAGCTGTTAAGTGTTCTGGTGGACTTCTGTGGTGTTTGTGGTGTCCTGGTGGAGGAGAGGTGGCCACGCCCACTAGGACCTCAGAGAGGAGGCGAGGGGGAGCAAATGAAACAATATATCAGTCAAGAACGCCCGTCTGAATAGAAGCCTACATGTGATGCGTAAAGCAACTTGACATGTTATTAGTCTCATAAACTACAGTATTTGATTGGGTTTATTGACGAGTAGTAAACGAAAACACTGTGTGGACGTCAGAACAAATGAAGGTTGAATGTTGGTCTATAGTCACCGCAGATAACCAGAACAGTGGGGGGGGGGGGGGGGGAAATCTTAAGCAGAGATAGGGAAGGTAAGAGAAAACTATGTTTACACAAATGAGTGTCCGACATCAGAAAAGTCTGGGATGTGATTCCAGAGAGTGAATGTGCCAGTGTTGTGAAGGATGTGAACCACAATGAGCTTCCAATGCAGAGTGTACAGGGAGTAAAGTGGAATGTAATGAAAAGGCAGCCGCACAGCAAGGAATCAGTACATTCGACCCATTAGGCTTTCTCTCTCCCTACATCTCGATTGGGAAAAGAGTACTTCAAGAGATGTATAGGCAGGGTTTTGGTTGGGATGAACCTCTCCCCCCTGAACTAAAGCCAAAGTTTAAAACATTGCTCAGTGACTTGGATATAAAAAAAAATAAATACCAAGATATTTCATTCCTTTGAACCTTGGCACAATCCAGAAGCATAATGTTTCAGAAGCCAGCAATAATGATTATGGGCAATTTCATATTATCAGGATTGTTGCTAATTTTGCTACGTTGCTGCTTTGAGTTCAAATTGAAATTGGATAAGATAAGATTTTTCAGGACAGATTTACAGGTGGTGCTCGGGTATATCAACAATGACGCCTGACGGGTTAATGTTTATGTCGCTAATCACCTCCAGTGAATAAGAGACACAACAATGCATCTACAAGAAATGGATCAAAATCCAGCCGATCGTAAGTCTAGGGGTCTCATGGTACCAGATTGTTTCAAATTGGCTCACAGGAGCTGAGTTCTTATGGGAATGAGAGATTGTCATGAACCAAAGATCCTGTGAGTTTCTTGGAGATGCCCCTGAGGAAAAATTCCTGATATCGGAATCTTGACAACTGAAGTTCTCGGGTTGGGATACAGCCCTCATCATTATTGCTGGGATTCAAAGACTGGCGAATGGAGACCAGTAAGGGAGGTAATACAAAGAGAAGCCTTTGAAGTAGAGCTGAAATGGTGTAGTCAAACATTTGCATACCAACTTGATGTCATCCTTGAAAATTAATTAGAGGGCAGTTGCAAAAGTCTCTCACATTACTTAAGTTAAAATGTCCAGTAATCCTTCCTAAGGAAGGCATTGTCAGCTGAATATTGACCACTGTCACAATCAAACTCAGGGCAAGTAGATATTGGATAATAGATGCCAGAAATGTAGTGGCCTCTCTTGCATCATAGAACAACGTGTACTGGATCAGCCTGCTGACTGAGTAGATCCCATCTTGGAAGATCTCACGACTCATGCTTGCTTTAAGCTGCTTCATAGCAATTAGAGGAGCTTCAAGACATATCTGACCTAGGTATGGATTTTGTCAGGGCCAAGAATGAGTTGGTCTAATGGAACTAGAAAAAGAAAGGATCTATCCATCTTGTAAGTTAACAATGTGTCTTCCTGTCACTACCTGAGCGTGATGAGCTCTGGCCCGGCACAAGCTCCAGGAATACTCATTGAGGACATTCTTCCATGAGGCCATGTCGATTTTGAACCATCATATGGCTAATCTTTTACTAACTATGAAGAGTTCTGGGCTCCCGCCTACTGACAATTTTGTCGGAGAAGATTTGTGCACCAGGAGAAGGTGGTAAAAAAAGAGTGTGTAATGTCTAACAGTGTCAGGCTCCTCCATGTTGCAACTGGATTTGCAGAGTGACTGGTCCCCCAAATGGAACGGCACGTGTCAAAACGAGGCCATTCAAACCGTCCTCTACCACTCTTGTCTTGAGCCGTGCACCTGAAGCTCACTTGCCAGCCTCACTAATAACGGGCCGTCTTTCACCGTCCCTGTAATGTGGCGCTTGACTTGGCTCTGATCAGAGGGTCAGGAGCCCCCGGACATCGTTGCCATCCCAATGTCCTGACAATGTGGGGTTGCTTCTTTTTCCTTTTTTAATCGATCTTATTTTTTAATCCCCCGGTGTTGGGTCGCACACACACATAACATGTCATCAAAACATGACAGCTCTGTTGACGCCTCGTCTTGACACTTCACCCTATTTACACAGATGGCGGTTTGGCTTCGTGACCGCCTCTGATGCCGCCTTAACGGCTGATCACAAATGATCCCCCCCATTCCGCGTTTTACGCAGAAAACGCAAAGTGGAATACAATTCGTAAAACGCATTGATTTCCCTTGATCACGTTGTTCCTGTGTATTTTAATAGACATATACACAACACCTCAAGATTCCTGGGTAACTGGAAGTGTAACCACGTAACAGTCCCTAGTAATGCAGTAAACGTAACTCATCGATGAAATTATGTCATTTGGTCTGGAAACGTAAATGTATGTCATTTAAAAATAATAATTTTTAGAGGGATCGGGAAATCAGACTATTTGGTTGCTGGCTCATCAGGTTGAAATGAAAGATTGGCTTGTAGATGATTTGAGTAGTAGTAGTACTTAGTAGTTCATTACCCCACACTCTTGTGTTATTTTGTGTTCTTGTATGTGTGTATATCATGTGCGCTTTGTTTTCTGTTCAGTATCATCACATCATACCACCACCACAACATTATGTGTTGTCACCTTGTTGGCACAATCCAATAAACTCCTGAAGAATCAAATCACATTTCTCCTATGTTTGGTTCCTGTATTAATATCCTGCTGTACATGGAAATATATCATATTAGGCACAATCAGATACAATCTGAATGCCATCTTGTGTTGTCTCTGAGGTGTCAGAGTAAAGGGGTTAGTGCAGAGGAATCGTACATGGGTATATTCCTGGGTATATCCATGAACACATTTTTTGAACACATTTTTTGCTTTGTTTATGTTTAATCTTCCCGATCTAATATTTTCCAACAGCCCAATTGGTTTTCCAGGTTTGATCTGGTAAGGGACCAAAATGAACCGACTGCATGAATGCGACACACACAAAATCTCTCTCCCCTTCCCTTTCAATTAGCATGCATCATGCACCATACAGCCTGTGCATTGAATAAGCTATTTCATGTTAGTAGTGGCGTGTCTCCCTACCATCAATGATAACTATACTGTGAACTAAACTACTAACCATAATTATAAAGCTAAGACATAACACAACACATTCAATGCTTATTGCTACAAATATTCCTGTTTCTAAACACATCAGATAATGTTTTCTTTATCATGATGATCATATCATACACTCATAAGGCTTATGCCAATAATATGCACTTGTTAATTCATTTAGATTTGACTTGTTGCAGCCAGGAAAGCCCTAGGTTCTTTACTTTATGGACGCTGTCATCGAACTGAAATTCGGCCTCTTCCCCTCATCCTCAGCTGAATGGTGATTGGCCAGAGGTAGTCCAATCGCATTTAGCCTTTCCCAGTCCTGCTATGACTGATGAACTCTGTCACAGGTTGTGGAAAATTGTTAGTTAACAGTGTGTGTGTGTGTGTGTGTGTGTGTGTGTGTGTATGTGCGTGTGTGTGTGCGTTCCAGTGCTCTATGTGTGGTGTGTGTAAGAGGTTGTCAGATATAATGAACCATGCCAGAACCCATTGGCCAGATCAAAAGTTACATAATTTCTAAATCAGACAAGTAATTACAGCTTATTTTAATAAGCACCCCCTGTGACAGGCCCATTATTTTTTCTGTACCTTTCTTTGCTCTTTTCCATTCTTGCCTTTCTTTTCCTCTTTTAATTTGATTGCCGCCCCCCTACCCATACTGTCGTGTCGATGCAGGGCCAAGGCTGAAAACATTAATAAGACACATTCACTTATTATTTGCCAGCACCATTTTAAGATGATGAGACGTACCTACTGAGGTATGCCGACAAACAACCCCAAGTCCCCGGTTGATTTAAACACTTCAGCATGGAAGTCCAGCATGTTGGGGTGGGTGCTGGTCTGATGGGGGGGGGTTGTGAAAATCTACGCCACCATGCGGGGCAGATGATAAACACAGAAGTGCAGAGAAACCGCAGCTTCCATTAAGTCAAGTCAATATAATTAGTACAGCCCTTAATCACAGTGCCATTGTCAAGGGGCTTCACAGGTGCACATGATGATACCCCAACCCTCAGCCCTCTGATGGCAAAAGACCTCAAAATCAAAGGGAAGACCCCTTGAGAAGGAACACTGAAGAGATAATAGATTATGGAATTGTAGCCCCATTCACAGGATCATGAACTGTAGTGACGTTTTTCTTCTGTTTTTTTCCTAAATTATTCCTACAAAGATAAAAACTGAAATTCTGATTTTTTTCAAAAGCAGCTATATTTGAAGAGAGCAACCGTTTATAATGCTAATGAAACATGGAGGACAGAACTGGCACAGGAACACATTTACGCAAGTTAATCAGAATAATTTCTAATTCTGCCTATTTGCATAATTCACAGAATAGCTAAATATTTAAATTGCATTTGACAAAAAGAAGTGCCAGTATGAGGGCCAGCCTGAGCAAAAACTATAAACAGATAACTGAATTTAAGAAGATTAAGAAGACCATTTAATAACTTATCCGGAGAGCAACCAAGAGAGTGAGAGAAGGAGATGAAGAGAAAGGAGATATTGAGGCAGTGGTTCCAGTCACTTTACCCGCTACGTGATTAAGGCAGTTGTGGAGGATCTGGCTGTGACCATGGCAACGGCTGACACAGGTGAGCGTGGCGGTCCATACTAAAGACTTTCTCCCAGGACTGCCCTCCACCTAATGGAAGAGCCTTGGCGCTCTGCACGGCATACCTTGACAGATGCACAACTTTGTTTCGGAGAACACGCGCGCTGGAAAAATAAGACGGGTATGACGTCATACCCTGCTGAGCAGAGGCGGAAACCTTTGTTTACACAAATATTTAACTCATTCGTTAAAAGGAAATGCCATTGGTGTTGGCTATTTGACAGAATTACTTGATACCCGAGGTTTGTGCGGTGCTTGCATGAACCTCTGGGGGTGCCGACAAAAGGATTATTACCGGATTATTTACCAATACTTTCATCTTTCATCTCAAACCATTACGTCCTGTAACAATATGAAGTCATCTGATGTCAAAGCATTGCAATTGCATGTGCTGTTCAAATAGCTACCCGTTTAGCTAGCTATCATTGCTAATCGTGTCTATATGCTGTAGCCTACAATGAATATAAATGTAGAACACACCAAGTTGATGGCATACCATGAAAAACCTGAACGCAGAAAGTAGGATCAATGCCGTATTTGCAGTCAACAGCACTCTTTCAATGGAAAGAGGTCGTATGAAAGGTAACTGCAGCAGCAACTTGGCCAATATATTAATCTTAAAACTTTACATTTTCAAATATTGTGATTTGGATTTATATGCTGCAATCTTAGTGTTCTCTAAAGGGGGGCATGGCTGTCTCACACTTTGAATATCCCTGGTTTAGATTACTTACAATTTAGATTTTACATTAGATGTAGATAAGAAATAGAGAAAGCAATTATCAAGAATCTTGAGATACAGCTGAACATTTTACAGGAAATTACACTGCTGTTCAAATCAACGAGAAAAAATACAAGACTGAAAATAACAAGGGCCGTTGTGGGTAAGGGTGTAAGGATAGGGTGCTGTAATGAGAGACTTCATGAATGACAATGCTTGCTACATAAACAGTTAGTCAATACCCACCACCTTTTTCAGGAAAAGCGAAGTGAATATTGATTTGAAGTACAAAGCTAAAAAGTAAGGGGAAAAAAGATGGATTGAATATAGTACATGGAAAGGATTGAAAATTCACAGAAACACTAATACTTTTCCCTCACACACAACCAGAGGTGACATTTCACCTGAATTTGAATCATTATTTTTAACCTTGACGTATATATGGTTTACAATTTGAAGTGATTGGGAATGAACATCAATTTTGGTGCAGACTTATTAAGATTACAGTAGACTGTCGGATAGCCCTATACATTTTTGGCCCAATTATGGGTACAAGAAAAAAGTTAAAGAACAACAAGTATTGTGCATATTGGCCACCGAGCCGGTCTGTTTGAACCCCTGCCTCCATCCTGTATAGAGCTCCTCTGCCCTTGTAGCCTCCTCTCTCTGATAGATCCCTCACTTCACACCAGCCTCTCTCAATACTGACGCTCTTTCACCGCCCTCAGTCTTTCACTTTTAATTCCATGGGGACCCAAACAGTAACACAAAAACAGTTCCTCATTCGACGATTTGTTAGCATGAGGGCCATTTAGAAGTACGTGCTTCAGATACTAAGGCGAGGCCAACAGGGTCTCGTCAAAAAAAAGGATTTGAAAAAGAGGAGACACACATACAAAACGTGTTCTACAGTCATTAGCCAGTGTGCAATTTGCAGCAAAGGTTTAAAAAAAAATAAGGAAAAAAAGGTACATCCCTCCAATTTTGACTCTGTAGCCGCATACAGGCGATTCACACCAGGTCACCTCCTTCTGATCATTTTTATCAGATAACTGAATCATTGGTTCCACATTTGAATCCCAGCATCCAGTGATCTCTCCACCTCAGGAACATCTAATTGTCCCAGCATCTCTCCCTGATGGTATCAGCCAGAGAAAAAAATGAACGCCATTAGGAATAATTTTCATCAATTTATTTGTCAGATAGGCCTAACCTGTATTGAAGAGAGATGTTTGGAGCAAGAATGAAGTTGAACGTCTGAAACTGAAAACTGAAGAGAATTAGGTGCAGTTTGTCCCGTAGACGTATCTATACTTTTTGTAAAGGTTGGTTCAGGACTTGGTTAGGATTTCACAATTGCTAGCATGAAGTTTGCTAAGCTTTGATGCAAAATGTGCCCCCCCCCCCTAAAAAAAGACTTCTATCTTGGACTGGGCAAGTAATTGAAAACATGGGTGGCAGCCTTCTCAACAGGCCTCTGTTCTTCATCCACTGACAGCGGAGGAGTGGCCTAAAAGAAAACGAATGATAACACCGTCATACAATAATGAACAGAAAATGCAATCCCTGGCTTCCATCCTTGGGCGATGTGCTTTGAATTCGCTTGAACGCGTTTCGAAAAGGTTACGGACACACACTGTCATGCACTATTCATGGTCAAGCCGAGTGTGGGCCGAGTGTTCCTGCCTAGAGATCACATAAAAAAGACTGAAAGCGAGGGAAACTGGCTTATAGTGGCGGCGGTGCCTTGACTAAGCATACAAAGCGTTTCAAAAAGCTTTTATTTATTTTTTTTGTAAATGGAGGCTCCGTTTCATTTCTTCACGGTGTCAGCTACGCTTGGGACACCGTCAAATTAATATTTATATCACTCAGTCAACTTAATTCCTCTAACGTTTTTGCACACCTTTTCTCCATTTTCTTTCCCTTTTCTCCACACAAACCATGTATTGAGGATGTGCCACCTCTTCTCCATGCTGTCCTGTGCCCTGTCTGTTTCCTGTTCTGGTCTATGCTGAGCAAACGTGTATGTGGCCAATAGAGGGTGTTCAAGTTCATCATAACGTGTGGACCGTCCACTGGGACCGTTGGCCCATTGCGAACATGCCAACATGAACACTGCCAGAGGCAGGAGCATCAGAAGCAGGTTCTACCATCAGAGTAGGTTTTTCAACGCACCGTTAAATGAATTGAATATCAGGAAGTAGGTAGATATAGAAGTAGCCATTTTATCTTGAGGTTTATGGAACTAACAGGTAAAAAGATTAACAACTTCCTTTTTTTTTTTATAAACCCCACTGTTATTCTTGGCTCCTCTAACAATGTGATCTCCAACCTTAATGACAGAATATGGTGTCTGTCAATATGGCCCAAAACGACCCAAATGAGCATTCACTGGTACAGCACCCCTATCGACTGGTCCCAGAAAGTCAAGAGTCTGTCTGCCCAAACAAAATGGATGGAAATCGTTTAATTGTCTGGGGGAAAAGCAGTATTTCTAGATCTTTTCAGCATTGAAATACATAACAGTCCCAGTGAGAAATGGGCATTTTATTTTCCTAATCTTCGTTCAGCAAATATGTATGATGTTTACTTTGTTCGTTAATTCAGCATTTTCTATTGTTGCCACAGTGATTGATGTGGAGTCTGCTGAGACCACAGAGCTTGTATCACTGTCTTGAATCACTGTCTTGTATCCAGTGTTGGGCAAGTTACTCTAAAAAAGTAACTAGTTATAGTTACTAGTTACTTCTCCCAGAAAGTAACTAAAGTACTTACTGAGTTACAAATTATAAAAGTAACTAGTTACTTTTAGACCAGACCATAGACCAGAACAGTTACTAGTTACTTCTCCCAGAAAATAACTAAAGTACTTACTGAGTTACAAATTATAAAAGTAACTAGTTACTTTGGAAAGTAATTATTGCGTTACTTTCAAGTAATTCTTTAAATGCTCAAATGTGTCAAAGAATTTGGACCTCACCTCTACCCCTCTTTGACGGAACTTAAAATACATATGCGTGTTCAATTATTTATGATAAATCTGAATGTTATAATGAAATGGACTCTTAATACAATATAACAGAAATCCACAGTACACAAATCTAACCTATTTTAACATTGCTGTGGGAAAGTGAGACTAGCATCCAATAAAATGTCATGGATTATTGTAGATATTATAATTACTATGATAAAAATAACAATAGATGTTTTGGAACTTTTGATATTTATTGCACCTCAACAGGCCACAACTAAGCAAAATTAAATTATGCTTGTTAAGCAATGTACCAAAAATAAGTAATATTTTCTCTCTTTGTAGTTCGAAGAAGCAGAACAGTAGAACAGTGTAACAATGAAGTGCTTTCAATATTACTGAAAAGTGCAATGTATAGAAAAACATCCAAATATAAAATAAAGGTAATACATTAAAAATAAAAAATACAGAAAAAAATATCAATTTCTCAAATGTCCCTTTGAGCTTGGCATTCATTTGAGCATGGGCGTCAATATAGTTTGAGAACTTTCTACATGGCAAGCCTACCCCTCCTCTGACCGGTATTTTCGCAACTAGTGCTCTGAATGACTCCGACTCAACCGTCGATAATGGCAGCATATCCTCCACAACATACCTGGCTACCAGGTTTTTTTTTTAGCTCGGTCTGAGACAAAGCGTCTGTTTGGGCCGTAAAATCAAGCTTCAGTTGGATGGAATGCTGAAAGATGTTTCATTAAGTTTGAATTGCTCGACACCGACGTGGAGAGGCACTTGACTCCAGGGCATAATGTGCATTTCACGGTTACACTCGTTCCCTTAATTTCTTGAAAGGAAAAGTAATAGCTATACTTCCATTTAAAGAAGGCTACTTTTGGACTATTCGGGCTCGCCATTCCTGTTTATCGTTGACTCACGTGAATGCCCTGTGTCGTCTTTGTGTGTCTGT
>OMKI01010739.1:17406-28767 GCA_900302315.1 Phycis blennoides | reverse complement strand
ATGAGGCCCTCCAGGTGGCGTGTGTGTGTGTGTGCGTGCGTGCGTGCGTGTGTGCGTGCACGGACCTGTGTAGGGTATGAGGCCCTCCAGGTGGCCCCGGGCCCCCTGGTACTGCAGCAGCTCCTCAGGGGCCAGGTGTGTGAGCAGCACCTGTAAGACCACCTGGGCGTCCAGACAGCTGCGGGCGTTGGTGTTCCACACGGCGCAGTAGCGCAGCAGAGACTCTGTTGGGGGGGGGGGGGGATGAGACACACCGTCGGATGAAGAAGAAGAAGAAGAAGAACGGACCTTTCGGTCTTTATTGGTCATTCTCAGTATTTTTTTTGATACGGGAACGAAAGTTGTTCTCTGCATTTGACCCATCCTATGGTACATAGGAGCAGTGGGCTGCTATGTTCAGCGCCCGGGGAACAAGTAGGGGTTCAGTGTCTTGTTCAAGGACACTTCGACATGCAGACAGTTTGGAAGTGAGGAGCGCGGGGATCGAACCGCCGACCCTGCGATTGGTGGACGACCCGCTCTGTCCACCAGCTGTACCCACTGAGGTACTGCCGCCCCACCGGACCCTGAACCCACCCGCAGCTCGGGCCACTGAGGCGGGCTGTCGTTGTCTTTTGTCAGTTCTAAAAAAGACCACAGCGCCGATTGGCCCCGTTTGTTACCATGACTACCCGTCTTTTGCTGTGGACCTGAGCCACGTTGCATCTCGTCGGTCGTGTGATTGGAACACTACTGGAAAGCACACATCTATTTTGGGATCAAGAACTTATGCATCCATCAATGAATCTATCCATCCATCCATCTACCTTGTTTGTCCAGATTGCTACAGACTTGTAGTTCAACCATTCAACCTGACGCAAGAAAATACTAATCACGTGTCAAAATCTGTATCAGTTCCAAAAGGAAGTTGTACTACAACGAAATGACGTCAATGTGTCCAATCCAAGATGCTTCGGCATTCAGTGTCATTTTTACACTTTGCCTCGCGTGCAGCGTGTTTTGTGCGTGTGTTGTATGTGCCCGATTTGGATTTGATGCTGTGCCCGTTCTCAGCCTTCCGCATCATCAGTTCACGTAAATGTGTGCATGGCGAGGCAATAAAATAAAAAAAAGTCCGCCTTTCATCTCCTCCTCTTCGAAACCGAAGAGGAGGCGCGTCTCCGATGGTGATCGGCGTGGAGGTGCAGGAGGTGCAGGAGGTGCCCGTCGGCGGCCGCGCCCTTTGACCCCTTACCTTTCTGGTCCGGTCGGAGCTTCAGCAGCGTCCTCTCCAACAGGCTGCCCTCGCTCTGGCGGATTGCTGGGGGCGGGGAGGAGACAAGGCAACGTCAACACACAGCACCTGTACGGCACGCCACTCATAAAATATATACAGACATATTTGTCGGAGTTCCAGAGTTTAAAGCGTTGCACGCCCACCGGCCCACCTCGGGTGTCCACGACTTAACGGGACGTGCGCCAGACACGGCGTGTGATCACACACCCCGGTGGGCCTGAACCAGGGGGGCCAGAACCAGCCTCGACCAACGTCTCCCAACGGAGGCCTCGGCGACGACACAAGCTCAACAGGCTGCCCAGGTTATGCAAGGGATCAATGGCTGTGGCCAAACCCAGTGCCGGTGGCGTTTCCCCATTCCGACCGCCCCGCTGACAGCTGGAATGAGCCGAAACAAAAGCGGCCTTGTGGAACTGGTATTTCAGTGGATTTCGGAATGACTCAAGTGAGCCACTTCCCCTTCGCGTGGAAATCAACCCAGCGCGTGACCCTAAAGCAAAAGGAAGCATTTCCTGCGGCGGCCGGAATAGAGGACCCATTTTGCTTGGCGTGTTTTAGGGGGGCTAACAGAGGCGTTTTCTTTTGTGTGTAGGAGGGTGAACAGTGGGGTTGTCTGTGTTTTGGAGGGTGAACAGGAGGTCTTTTGAACCTGTGTGCAGCTGTGTTCATAAAGCGTGAGGGTGTCCAGGACTCAGCACGTGTGCGTAGTGTGCGCCGCAGCGGCTTAGCGCTGGTACCATCTTAGCGCTAGCAGCGTGCGCGCGGCTGAGACTACGTCAATGCAGTCCATATACGGGGGATATTAACCAAACACTTTCAGTTTTGACAGATTAACACTGTCAGTGGAATTAACATTTTCTTCTTTTTTTTTTAAATACATCCTCACGCTCTGTTTTGCTGCGGTAAAATATCGGGCTGGCCTCAAATATTCACATCATCAAGTGTCCCTTCATTAGTGCTGCATTCAAACATGTTAACATGACTCAAACTTCCAGGTGTAGTTCAGTACATCAGTCATAATTTGCTCAGGTGACGTACAAAATGAAACGTGTAAAAATGGTCTTGGTAAATAATCTGATAAACAATAACGCTGGGCACATGATGGCACGAGACAAAACTCAAAGCTGGTTTCGTGTTTGACCATTCAAAATCCATCACCGGGACCGTAACAAAGCTTGACATGTGAAAGCGCGCATTCCCGGCCGGCCCTCCTTTCCAATGGTAAACAACCATTGGTGATTTCTCTGAACGGCTCCCAGTCCCTCTCGTGGGTTAATGGTTAACGAGCATCCCGGGCTTTCCCTAATATCTGCAGACATTCCGGGCTCAGAGCAGACCTCTGTAGCGGGAATCGCCTCCCGATGAGACGTGTTTTGATAAACAAGCTGTATTTTGATGATTTTCATGTACTTTGTTTTGCTTTTTATGCACCGCCTTTGCCTCTACAAATCCACTTCTCACAACATGAGGACAACGTGCGCATCCATTCCCGTCGGCGTCCGCATTCAAATGTGGACTATAATATAGGCTGCTGCTACGCACTGGCCTACTAAACCACAAAAAGGGCCATCTTGATAGACTGTCATTAGCATAACACATCATGAACTCAAACAGTGGCCGGGTCTCTGTGGAGAGGAAGAGCTTCCTTCTGTCTGATTACACAGAGTACTCGCATCCGATCGTGATAACACCCGCATCGACCGGGAGACCGTAGACGCAGTTCAATTCAGCAGAACGGGGAAAATGCGTTCGGAGTACCGATGGAGTGAACGCCTCTCACTGGCGTGATGCGGCAGCCGACACCGTTAATAAACCAATGATTTCCAAACTATGGCAAACATTTCCGGAAATTGTGAATTCTCCTTCTAGATTAATGGTCTAGAATGTGCTCTACTTTGAAAGTGCCGCTGCCACTACACAAAGGGGTTATCAAACAAACGATAAGGACCTTTATCGAAACACAAAGCATAACGCAGCAAACTGCACACTGAAGAACTGAGTCAACCCCCCCCACTCCCACAAAATAAACCAACGTATAAGTCATGGGCCGTTCCTTCTGAAGAAGCCCAGCAGTGCTGTGGGGCGTACCATTCAGCACCCCCGTCCTCCCAATGGGGCGTCTCCGCCCTCACAAACGTACACCGTTTTCCCGACGCGAGGAAGAAGACTGAACATCCTTCTAGACCTTTCTTCTCAAGATTTGAATGGTCGAAGATTCGAGGTCACCCCTGGTGTATTGTAGTGTATTACATTTGTATCGTATAGTGTAATGTAATGTATTAAAGTGTATAATATAGTGTAATGTATAGTATACTGTATAAAGTGTATAGTATGGTGTAATGTATTGAAGTGTATACTGCATTGTGTAAGGGTGTACCGCGCTACGGTGTATTGCATGGCGGTGCGGCGCGTGGCTGCATTGCATTAGAGTGCACCACGTACCTCTGATGACAGTCAGCACGGTGTGCGGCTGGTCCAGGGAGATGGCCAGACCCAGGGCCTTCAGGTACTTCTTCTCGTGGAGCAGATTGGACAGCTCCTGCTGCCTGCGCGTGACACACAGCACGGCGGCGTCAGCACCAGCATCATCATCATCATCATCATCATCATCATCATCATCATCATCATCATCATCAGCAGCAGCAGCAGCATAATCATCATCATCAGCAGCAGCAGCAGCAGCACCTGAATACCACTGCGGCGGCTTCCTCCAGCTGACCGGGCACGGAGCTGCTCGGTACTGATTAACCACCGGCGGTACCAGACTCTCGGGTTGAGCGCCGTCGGCGCCAGGCTCTAGCGCGTGTCCGACAACCGATTCAAATACGAGAGGGGGAGGAGGTCACGGCAAACAAAGAGCTTGTAAAACACGAGCCGAGCCATAAAGCTCTCAGGTGGTGGTTTCTGTTTGTCCCCTTGTTCTTTTCTTCGCTGTCTGAACTTGCCGCCCCGTCTAAGGGCGTGAATTTGTGTCTGCAGGTGCATTTCAATTTCTGTCTTGGGCAACGCCAAATAATCTCAATGATGTGGTACGCTGACTTTCTCAATGACTACATCACAACGTGTAGACCGTGTCGCGTGTGCTGACGCAAAAAAAAAACTTGGAAGTGACTTGGACAAATACTCCTCAGCCTCAAAAAGCTCTGATGATCCATCAGGACGACAGATAGGCGGGGGGGATGGGGATGTCGCAACGAGATTGCGTCTCTGGGCTTGATTGATTCCGTCTGGGACCTTAGAACCCCTCAGCGACAGACTGGGAGTCCCCGTGTTTGCTCTGTCTGCTCCACTTTCAGGCTACTTGACCTAGACCTTGGCTAAAACATGGCTAGATCCGACTGACTCAACTCAACCCTGCTGGTGGACTGGGAGCACTGCATCCAGTGGACCGTTGGGACTTCTTAATGCAAGGGGGAACCGAGCGCCCCGGACATAGCGCCCCTTTAATGGAGAACACAACGTAACCTTGGGATTGAAAACTCACTTGAGTATCTGATCTTCCTGCTTGGCCTGCTCCTCCGCCTGCTCCACCTCAGTCACGTCCTGTGCAGACAGACAGACAGACAGACAGACAGACAGACAGACAGACAGACAGACAGACTTTAATGATCCCTTAGGGAGATTGCATAAATCTGGAGGAGATGATGCCCATTTTTAACACGTTCTACTCCTCCGTTGGCCGGTGGGTTTAGGCCAGGCGGGACAGCTGGCATCCAGAGTGACATTGGGATGGCGTAAAGATAGAAAAAAACCCGCAAACATAAAAACAAACAAAATGGCTACTCTACGCTACACAATGGCACGAGAGTAAAGCGACCCAATTAAACACTTAACGTCGGACCATCATAAGACACCTACAATTATAGAGGCGAGTATTGACACGTGTTCAACCCTGGCCTCTATAATTCTCCTGTGATCCAAGTCAGGCAGCCAGTGCTTTTTCATTGAAGGGACCATTGGCTTGCATTCAGAAAGTTGAGCATTTCCTCCCATACAAAAGAATGGAGCGAGGTGCAAACGCACTTTTTGAAATACAGTACTTACATCTTTCCCAAACCCTCTTTCACGGACTGCCAATAACTTTCGTCATTGCCGCTGTCCTCCTTCGTGGGCAGTGGACAGTTGACCCACTTCAAACGGGCGTGGAACGTGACCGAGAGCCATTTTAAACCCATCAATTATAAAACAATCACAACAACAGTAGACGTTCCCACTTGCAGAAACCGACAACACGGGGGCTGTACCCTCCAGTCACCTGGACGCTATATTTAGAGCAGAGGCTTGTTGAGACACCGCGAGACGTTCACATAGCTCCGAGGTAGCCCTGGGCCATCTATGTGATGGAAGAGGAGCAAAACTACAAAACTACCCCGACTATTTCAGTGACTGAACCGTGTGAACAAATACAAAAAACTACACATGAAATACAATAATAATAATAATAATCAAAGAATTACGATAACTATAATGCAATTCAGAGGAACTTACACACGCTGTAATTATGTTTGGAAAACAACCTCTAAACAAGACGTGTCGAAAAAAGCCGATGAAACTCAATTATGGGATTAAAACGTCATCACTATTAAGCTTGTGCTGCACACGGTTTGCTGCACAAACAGCCCAAGTGACTCATCAGTTTGTCACAAATGCACTTCTTTATCTCTTGGTCATTTCACCAGTCGTTTCACTACTTCTGACAGAAGTAAGAGCTGATGACGTCAGTGAAAATAGTAAACCGACTCATCTAATGAACTCACTTCATTTACTGTTTCTCCTGTGTAAATAAAACTGCAAGTACATGTACACGTACGTAGAGTTTTACGGCATTTACACTAAAAAGTAAACGGAAGGCAACATCACATTTTTTTGTTACATTTAGCGGACGCTTTTAACCACAAGCGACTTCCAGCGAATTCCCATGGCGAGCAGGCAGGGGTTCGACACCTTGTCTACAGGTGGGCTGAGTACCAGGTGGATCCAACACAGAACCATTGGGCTGGGCCCTGCCTTCCCCACTAGACCACCTTGCCCCCCCCACACCCGCCTCCCCATCCCCCAAGACAACGACATGCACGTCGAAATGCTTGACTCACGTCCCAGACGGTTATGGTGGAGTCGGCCGCCCCGGTGACCATCCGGTGGTCCTGCCGGCTGCCGTGGAGACCCCACACCTTGTCCTGGTGGGCGTCCAGGGTCTTCACACATTCGTTGGTCTTGATGGTCCACAGCTTCACCAGACCGTCGGAGCCACTGGGGGAGGCAAAGAGTTAAAGCCTTTGGTGATTTGCGATGGGAGTCTTGTGGGTGGGGTACTCCATTCTGGATTCACCAATATGTACTTATCTTGGTGACTTCATATATATTGGATCGGATACATAGATATATAGTGTATATAGCAGCTGGTATTCATTCTGAGGTATGTGCTGATGAGTGGTACCTGGTGAGCAGCTGTGCTCCTCTGCTGACGAAGACGAGCTTCAGAACGGACGCATCGTGGCCCTCGAACGTCTGGAGGGGCAAAGCCAAGTCAGAAACGACAAGCAACGAGGTCCCCTCGACATAGCTGCCGGATCAACGAGCCCAATTACCACGAACACATTCAAAACAAACACACCCTTTTGACAGACTAAGCTAAAAATGGTCAAAAGCAGACAATGACTTGACAATGATAACAAATTCTCGGCTTATGAAATGACGTACACGGGGCGCCGCGACATCCTGTCATCTGGGACCCATCGCAACCCATCGAAACTCCCGAATAATAACTAATAACTCACACAATAACAACAGGAGCCCTTCCTCTCCACGGTGCAGTCAGTCAAAAGAACAAGGGCCCGTTGCATTACCCACTAATTCTCCCATCACAATTGACGGCTTTGCTACGGTTTCACACACATGGGTGGTAATTTCGCGTCACGCGGCGCATTTCGACTCGACCTAGCCGGCGGCGGTACGTGAACACGCGACGACGCGAAGACGGACAATAAAAAACATAAAATAAAAAAAAAACAAGGAACGAAGAGAGGAATCAGGAGACCTTGAGGCAGCTGTAGTCCTGCAGGCTCCACAGCTTGGCCGTGCCGTCGGCCGAGGAGCTGGCCAGCACCAGGTCCACGGGGGAGAAGCACACCGCCCAGACCCCGCGCCGGTGGCCCCGGAACACCCCCAGCAGGGCCGGGCCGCCCCCCGGGGCCCCCAGGGACCACAGCTTGGCCGTGCGGTCCTGGGAGCCCGACGCCAGCAGCTTGTCGTTGGGGGACACCGCCACGCTGTTGATGTCCTGAGGGGGGAGGAGGGATATCGGCAGGTTACCGGGGGTGACGGACGAAGCGGCCCCCCCGGTTCGATTCCGACCGGGGGGGCCGGCCGTGCTAAACTTGAACCCAAAAGTGTCTCTATGCCCGCGGTGTCGTACGGACGATGTTCTAAAAAATGAGCACAGGCCGCCATGCTTTGGATGGAAGCTGAGCACGGGGGAATTGAACCCTCAACGGCAAAAAAACGCCATTTCAACGACCGACGACCTTATCGTGCTCACCGCTACGAGTAAAGCCGACTTAAAGAGGTGGTCAGGTAAACAGTGACATTGCCTTGACTTTGTGTACGGAGCCTCTGTGCCTACAGGTGACCCAGTGCGGGCTGCGTGGCCAACGATCACTTGCGACGCGTCCAGTCTGCGTCGATGACCGGGCCGAGAGATTAAAACCAGTCGCCCTCTAGCATCCTATTCCTACGCCCCCTTTGATGGCCTCCAGCCCAAGCCGGTTAAAAACAGGGTGCGAGGCAGCGGCCCGGTAGCTCACCGGGTCGAACCCGTCCCATTAAGGCTTAGTCCTCGTCGCCGACCCGGGTTCGATTCCGGCCCGCGGTCACTCGCCGCACGTCTCCCCCTCTCTCTACCATACTTTCCTGTCTCTCCCTTTCCTAATCTCTACTGTGTCCATCATTGATTTCATGACGATCCTGCGGTCTTATTGGTCAAATTAACAGAAACTCAATGGGATTTCACCCTCCACTACGGCCGCGGCCTCTGACTAAACAGAAGCAACTCCTCGACGTCTGAGTCACAAAGGAATTTCTGGAAGCTGCATAACCTGTGGTGGAAAGTACACATGTGGTGAATGTGCACATGCCTGCATATATGTGAAAGCATTATAGTAATGGGTGGGGCACCTTGAGGTGTGCAAGATAAATTGTTGAGATCAAGCCAGCAAATATCTAATGTGGTGGTTTTCCCAGATGGGTCGACGCTACAAAATGACGTGGCTTAGATTCAGCTTGATCTTAACAAGGTTGGCCGATGAAGTTCCCTGGCGGGGTTCAAACCATCAGGAAGGCGGAAGGCGGTTCTGGGGGTGTCGTCGGGAGATCTGCACCACGCGCATTAGGAAAGTCATCTCCTGCTCTCTCCTACGTGTCCCTCCATCATTCCATCTTGGAAATGAGCCAATTTGTGTGCCAAATTGGGCCCGACGGAATGAGGATACGTACATCCGCAGTGCGACCGCATTAAGAGAAGAGCATCCTTGACGGACAGATCGGATGATCTTAGCGCTGCAGGGATAGTTTACCAAAAGCTGCAATTTGAGCGCTTTGAGCGCATTTCGTACATTGTTTCCGAATGCCTCACAGTGAGCCTACGGCAGCTGGAGAGGAGGACCTCTCAGGGACTTGAGGACCTCTCAGGGCGTAATCCTGACCCCCGCCCAGGGAAGGAGGGAGAGAGTGACAGAAGAGAGAGCACCTTGTCGTGAGCCTTCTCCGTGACACGTGCGCTCAGGCCGCGCACGTCCCCCGTCGCCGTGGCGATGTCGTCGGGGAGGTCCCACAGCTTCACGGTGCAGTCCTGACTGCCAGACACTAGGAAGGACGCCTTCATCCTGGGGACGCGCAAACAGAACGACACCATCGCATTTTAGTCATCCACACATGCTAGAAGGAAGTGGTGGTTGAAAAAAGTCTATGCAGGACTTAGGCACGGGCACCGAGTTAGCGATATGTACTGAGCAATCCCGTCCACCGTGGTCAATGTTTAACCTGCGAATCAGTTTCTTGTGGTTTTCCGTCTCAGGCTACAAGGTACAGTCTGCTAAAAATCTGAAGAGGTCCTTCAGAGTGATGAAGATCACCTGTAGGTTGCTGTTAGCACGACCAGAGATTTCAATGGGGTTTTTTTCTTTGCACCAACTACAAATGTAACAAATAATACAAAAACACCATTGGCACCATTGGCCACCGTGACGCGGAGACAGCGTTCGCCGGCGGCTAGGGTTGCTCTGAGCCTTGCTCATGGGCACGCTCACCTTGAAAAGGTGACGCAGCCCACAGCGTTGGCATGGCTGGACCCCTGAGCCACACACACCACCTGGCCACTGGCTGCGTCCATTCTCCACACGCGCACGGACTTGTCCTGGACACGCGACCGCACACGCACACGCACACGCACACACACACACACACACACACACACACACACACACACACACACACAAAACGTACACTTATCAAAATCACATTTTTGAGAGGAAACCTTTTACACTGATTCACCAAACAGGGCCTCCGATAATAGTAAACGTAATCTAAATTGTATCGCAGTTTGTTCACATACTAAACTACTGAAGATGGGCAAGATGAACAGAAGGCTGCAGGTTTGGAATGTCATTTTGAGTGAGTTTTGTGTTTACCTTGGCACAACTAGCAAAGAGCAGGCCCTTCTTGAAGACATCCAATGAGAGCACGGTCTCTGAGGAATAAAAGGCCACACAAATTATTAATAGAAGCAAAGACACAGGTGACAGGAAATCGGACGACTTATGGTGCGCAGACCTGTCCAGCAGGTAAGGGACCTGGCTGAACCTTCATCTAATTCTCTAGGGAAATGTTCATCGCCATGTGTTGTTGGTAGTTGTTGTAGTGGTTACCACAATTACATGAGTTACTCATTTACACAAAGCGTTACGTAACAGAACACTAACAGAATGTGGCACATTTCTTGTTTTATTATTGATACAAAATGTCAAGCCCACTCAAACAAAGTTTTGTCCCCAACCACATATTTAACACACGTGCCGTTATTTTTCAGAATTTAAAGTGGACAGTTCACTCAGTGGACACTTCACTGCAGACTGGATGTGCACATTTTAGGCTGCTATATAACTATTAAATGTTTTGAATGCACTGTAAACTCGGGACTACTCAAACTTCTTTGAGGTTAAAGATATACATTTCCTTGGGATGCTTTATATGTCAGCCAACATGGGGTCACAGAGGCCAGCGTTGTGTTCCAATAACAACCACTATTTCAACGTTGTCAGCATCTCAGGGCATAAACATCAATGTAGCATCACAGTCAATGAACTGGTGTGGGAACTCAAAAAGGGACGAAGCCTGGCGTGGCGTTCGTCGTCCACTCTGTGCGCCCCCTGGTGGTCGGTGGCCAAGAGACTCACTGACCTGTGTGTCCGTACAGGATCTGGCAGCTGTTGGTCAGGAGCTCAAACACCTTGAGCTGACAGCTGTTGGTGGCCACCACCACGTGGCTGTCGTCCTTCCCCAGGAACTTCACGTCCAGGATCTCGTCGTTGTAGCCCACGAACTGCGCGCGCGGCGGAGAGAGCGACCAGAGGGAAACATCAGCGGAGAGGAAGCGGGACGGCACTGCGTAGCCCCTTTCACCACGAGGTCGTAATAACCCTCGACTGTTACAAAAATACCAGCGTTATTTGAAAACGGGCCAAACTCACTGAACTGTGTAAAAAAAAAAAAGTACTTTGAATACACCGGAAGATACATTGCCAAACAGAAATGTAACACCCCCAAATAAATATAAAAAAAATCAATTGGTGCGTGGATTTGCTCAAAACCCAAAAAACATGCGTTTAACCATTACAGCACAACAATGTCACAATGTGTAGAAAAACAACGAGACCCCACATAAAGCGCTGTGTTTTTTTTCCCCTCCAAAAACAATTTCCCTAATAAAAAAAGCATCCATCCATCTAAAACCGGTGGACCTTGGCTCCCCCTGCTGGCCACAACAGGAGCAACAGGCGCCGATGGAAACCCGACGGCGGCAGCGCCTTCCC
>OMKI01010739.1:0-17052 GCA_900302315.1 Phycis blennoides | reverse complement strand
GGCCCGTGGACCCTCTGGTCCCGCGGTCACGTCTCACACACAACGACACGTCGAATCCCGCCCGCTTTGCACGCAGATGCGTTATCGTGGCTGTGTGTGTGTGTGTGTGTGTGTGTGTGTGTGTGTGTGTGTGTGTGTGTGTGTGTGTGTGTGTGTGTGTGTGTGTGTGTGTGTGTGTGTGTGTTCGGAGATGGATACCCGGCCCGAGCCCGACGGGACCCGGCGGTACCCGACGGGCCGGGTCGGGTTCGGACAAATATTTAGAAATGATGCTCGGGTTCGGGTCGGGCTCGGTCACATCTGTGCGATTTGAAATGTTGTATTTACCCGCGCGTTAACCCGCGTGTGTTGGGCTAAAAAAAAAAGCTTGATGCTTGTCGGGCTCGGGTCGGGTTCGGTTGCTGTTCTGTCGGACGTGGGCCGGGCTCGGACAGAACATTCTGGCCCGATCCGCACTCTAGTGTGCGTTGCACTTTGCAATGTTTTGCTTTATTGTATACATTTTCTTTGGCGTTAAACAACCGATTGCATGCTTCAATTGTTCCCAGACTCCCTTGTATGTCGTTGAGGTCAAACGTGTCTACCGAATGACCCCATGTTAAAGTGTCAGACCATTAAGATTTGTGGTCATGGTATCGAGAACAGAACCCTGACCTTTGCTGCCCGCTGTGATAAAGTGCAGGTCGTTGTTCTGGACGCCGATCTGAGACAAGTCCTGGTCCTCGGGGAGCAAGGCCACGCCCTCCACGGCCTAGGAACACATCACAGAGATGATGAGCATCCAGCCACATGCCCTCACTGTGCCATACACTCACTATGCCATAGATAGAATATAAATGTACTGTAATGTAATGTAGTGAGTAATTTACTTTGTTTTCTTGCTTGCACCCTTTTGTTTGGTCGGTTATGGATCTTTCTATCTAGATTTACTATGAAATGATTCATGTCTGCACCTCAACCACGTTTAAATCACTGTACGAGTTATTGTATGTGTAATGTAGAGTTCTGGGTCTGCTACAGACGATGCAGGAGAGCCATTCCGTTCATAGGGAAGGTTTACGTGCAACTTATCAAAAACATGTGGCCGTGATGAAGCTCAGTGGTCAATGGTTGCACCTGACCAAGTCTCACCTCATACACTGGCACGGTTCTGGTGGCTGTACGCGTCTTCAGATCCCACACTGTACAGATCTTGTCCCTGCCAGAGCTGCAATCAAGAGGGCCAGCGACAATACAGCAGAACCCAGTTAAAAGCATCACGTTGTAGTGGGAACTCTTACTGCAATATCTACTGAGTCAGAACCTGGATATTCATGATTATTTGATATCGTCAAAATAATTGATTCTAAACAATAAAATGACTGTACTTTACATTTTGTTGAGTTGAGCTCCAATAGTACCAACCATAAAAAGAATAATGAACAGTAATATAATAACACAAAAAAAGAATGTTGGATAATCAAACGGCTACAGGATCCAACGCTCTCCCCCGCCATCCACCCCATGACCCGTGACAGGTAGGGCTACACCCAGGGCGCCGGCGTACCTGACCATGGTGTCCCCGCTGGGGGTGAAGGCCAGCGAGGTGACGGCACTGAAATGGCTCTGGAGCACACAGAGGCACTGGCTGGAGCGCAGGTCCCACAACCGGATGCCGCAGTCCCCAGAGGAGGAGAACAGCTGCAGGAGGCCGGCGTCCGGGTGGAACTGGACCAGGCTGCGCACGTGGAAGACAACACAGCCTCGTCAATGAGTGTGTATGGACTGTCGCCAGTGTCGAGTCATTTTGTTTCTTTCATCACATGGACGGGTTACATTTGGGCTTGAAAGATGAAATGAAAACCCAATTATTAACTCAAATATATGGCATTAGGACATTAGGGAGAATAAAGAACAGTTATGTTATTTAGAAGGTATGTCCAAGGCTTTATCTCTACAAGTAAAGCTACTTACTGGACCACCCCGGATGAGCCCTTGAGGTTGTGAGTGCAGTACTGCTTCACAATGTCCCACAGCTTAATGGTTCCATCACAACCACCTGCAACAGGAAGACAGCCGTGCAGACCAGAACACAGTCAATGGTTGGCACAACGATTTCAGTAGACATCTGCACAACACTAGAGGTATCACACAACTGGCATACAGACAACAGGGAAAATATATCGCTAATAAAACAGGAAATACACACACAACAGGTGTAGCACATAAATAACACAACAGGTGTGGCTAAGTATATCAAACTCTAGACAGCAGGCGTAACACAAAGGCGTAGCTCAAAAAGTGAATGTACTCCTTTCGTCAGCTGACCTGTAGCGAGGAGCGTGGACGTGGGGTCAAAGGCCATGCTGGCTATAGGTATGGTGTGAATGGCCCTCCAGGAGCGAGTGCACTGTGCCTGCTTCCAGTCCCACTGCTTCAGCAGCAAGGCCCTGCTGGCCGTCACCAGCACCTGCAACAAGTTCATGGTAAATGTGACTCCATGTGCATCGCTTTTCGTGCAGAACTGCAATAAGAAGTGCTCAACAAGGGAAACAACCCGACAGGAAATAAAATGAGTTGAACATAAGCACATGTGTGAATACCATGCTCAGTTATCATTATGGTGATATGAGTTTGTGCGTACTTACCTCATCATCATTGCTGAGAGCAAAAGAGGTGATGTCCTCTTGATCATCCTGCAACACAATTATACGAAAATAAAAATAATGTAATATACTCCAAAGAGATGATGATGATGATGATGATGAAGTGTCTATTATGTTTAAATGTATAACATGTTTACTAACCTGCTCGACGCTATGCACAATCTTCCCTGTGCTGATTTCCAAAATATTGACACGGGATCCACAAGTGCAAAAGATGTACTTCTCATCTTTGCTAATCTGAAAGAGGTCAGAAACATCAGAAAAAAATATGCTATTATTTTCCTGTATTCACTGATCATTACATATGTTTTAGTGATAAAGAATATGATGGACTAACCTGAACCTTTCCTCCTTTATAAAACGGTTCGATTTTATTAGAAACGGCATAGCTGCGAGAGAAAAGTAGCATAAAAGAGTTGACTTTACTAAATTGACAGCACACTTGAATAGCCGATAGCAAGCTAGCGAGTTCTTAAGTTATTATAGTTTACACGTGCAAATGATCAAACTTACTTTGTTTTGAAGTGAAGGTTGGTGTTTGCCATTTTACTCAGTCGACTTGCTAATAAACGCTATATGCGCAAGGTGGACGATTTTCTATTCGTTATATATGGAGCAAATTTTCACAGATCAACAAATCCCACATGTCGAGAAGTGAGAGTCGCAGACTTTGTACGTCACGGGAGCTCGTAGCGCACAAGACTGTGATTGGCTAAATTGTTTCTATCCCAACTTGTCAGTGAGTATTTTTTTAAAGCAATAATACATGAGCCAATTAGTTATTATACGTCATTGGGAATCCACAGTTAAAATACAATACAGTTCACGATTCCTCACCGTGAGTAAACTTTAATGAGATTTCCTGCTAAATTATACGTGCCTGTTTTGTATTGATGTTGAAAGCATCTATTCAGAGGAATGGATGTCACTAGAGAGGTGGCTCGCCGCGACAAAAACATCATTTTCGTCATTTTCCAACATGATTGGCGCTCACCATGCTAGAACAGCACAGAAAGCCCACGCCTCACATGGAAAACAATTATCTCCTCCGTGGTTTAGATATATTGGTAGATAACATACGTTAACGCGCATGTTCCCTGACTTCATGCGTTGTGAGGAAGGTTCATGTATGTGTTCTATTGATAATGTGGGTGTGTAGCTTGTGTTACATGACTGCGAGCGATATGGACTAGCCCTATACAGGAATGGAAACAGGGTGATCAGAAGTGAAGGTTGTTATGGTGAGTTTTGACTTAATTTAAAAAAGTTATTTAGAATTCGAATAAGTTAATCCGTCAAGAGTAAAATGTCAATGTTTGTGTTATTGTTTGAGCATTGATGGTATATTTTTGTGACTTTTGACTCTGTTTATAACATGTTTTAAACACGTTGTGGCTTATTACATTTTCAATTTCCATTCATGAATTGTCAATTGGCAATTACTTCCAAAATTGTCAAAATATACATCTCGGAAATATGTTGTGTATTTCATCATTCGAGTGTTAGTATAATAGACAATAGTTAAATTTCTTATCACATGATCTGGTCACATGGCTTTCGTTTCCAGAAGGGCAATTGTAGTTGGTCCCCTCTCGCCGTTACAATGACACTCTGACACGTTGACAGGTGACAGGTTGGGGGCATTTGTGAATCATAGCAGTGATAGTAGTAGTAGTTGTAGTTTCCATGAACCTACAGCGTTTAGAAAGCAAACCTTGCATAACAACACACTAACGTATCATCTATGTGATGAAATGTATATCTTATAGCATATGTTATTTATAAAGAAACAATGAAACTGTCCTGCCTAACTGCACACATTCGAACACAGTTAGAAGCCAGCACCTCTGAATAATGATGTCTGTGTGTCATTGTGATTGGTCGCCACATGTCTCCAGGCGGATTCAGAGGTGACGCCACAGAGCGGGGGTTATGATGTGGAGCTGTTCGTGGACCCACCGGACTACGACCTCATCTGCACCATCTGCCAGGGGGTCCTACGGTGCCCCGTCAGGGCCGCGTGCCACCACATCTTCTGCAAGCGATGCATTTTGCAATGGCTGAAGAGGTACAGACCTCACCGAACGTTGTGGATTAGGACATCATTCACAGTATACTTAGACGCTACTTGGGCCAGGGGTAGTGCAGTGGTTAGGGTGTTTGACTACAATGCTCATTAATGACGTGAGCCGCCTTGGATCAAAGTGCCTGCTAAATGACTAAACCGCGGTAGGAACAGGTCGAAAAGCAGTGTTGACTGAGAGTGATTCCTCTGCAGGCAGGAGACGTGCCCGTGCTGCAGAAAGGCTGTCAACCAGAGCGTGATCTTTGTCATGTTTAAGCTCAGCAGGTCGATTGGCCGCATGAAGATTAAGGTAGGACTGCGCAAAGGAGCCTCAACAGCATTAAGAAAGGGACAACAACTCTGTTACTATCCTCAGATTATTTTGAATTTCAACCCTCAAAATAAAGGTAATTACACAGAGACACCATAGGGTCACGCGCCGGTCTTGTTTACATGAAATTAGTTTGTACCTTTTTCTTTAACATTTCATTTGAATATTTTTTTTGCACAACATAGTGAACTTTATGCTCTTTAATGAACACGTTGAAATCCATCTCATGTTAACCGTATGAACGGCCATGCTTTCATAAAACATACACTCATGGCTTGTCTAGCATTGAGTATATACTGTAACCCAGTGGTTCTCAATTGGTCTGGCTTCGGGACCCATCATCACCCCCTAATGACATGCCGCGACCCAAATCAAGGAACATTTTCAACTTCTCAAATGTATTTAACATAGCATAACACTTCAGTACACTTCTGTACTATTAAACTATTCAGCCACTTATTCAGGCAATAAAAAATAGACGGCGCTACGCTGCATAAAAAATCCTCTTCAAAATAAAAGCACAGGATTTTTTTCTTAAAAAACCACTGGGCATTGGTTACAGTGTAACCCAGTGTGTGACCCGGGGCATTGGTCGAGCTCGAGTTCCCCTCACCGCGTGTCCTCTGTGCACCCCGTCCGACCCCCCCGCAGTGCAGGAACGAGATCCGCGGCTGCCCGGCCACGTTCGCCCTGGCGGAGCAGTACTGCCACAGCATGAGCTGCCCCTACGAGCTCGTCCCCTGCCCCTACCAGGGCTGCCGCGCGCAGCTCCTCCGCCGCGACCTGGACGCCCACGGCCGCCACTGCGAACACTGGCGGCAGCCGTGCCGCATGGGCTGCGGCGTGGTGCTGTCGCACCGCACGCAGGCCCAGCACAACTGCTACCAGCAGCTGAGGCAGGAGTACGCGGTGCGGCAGAGGAACCACCGGGCCATCGCCGTGGCGCTGCAGCGGAAGATGCGGCGCATGCAGAGCACCGTGGCCCACATGAAGCGGCAGATCGGCCTGATCTGCCAGAGCCTGGAGGTCATGGACGACCTGCAGGAGGTGGAGGAGGTGGAAGGGGAGCTGGAGGACGAAGAGGAGGAGGATCACGGGGAGACCAGCGGCGGTGCCGGTGTCAGCGGCTTGTGATTAGGAGGGGGGAGGGTCACTCACACACTGTGTGTGTGTGTGTGTGTGTGTGTTTGGGAGGGATTTGGATGTGTGTAATTGCAGCAAATAAGCTACATGTTTAATGATGTAAGAAAGTATTAAAGAAATACAGTGGTTTACAGATAGGGAATTTTGAGATAGTCTGTCCCGAACAGCACATTGTTAACGCCTCTATTTCATAACATGCATAAGGTGCAACCTACACGTCATTCCCAGTTTGATATGTTGACTGGAGAAAATCATGGGTCCTGCTTTTTGTCTATCTCAATGAGAAGAGTTTTAGTAGTATAAATAGTTTTTTCTAAACATGTAGTGTGGCATTTGGTAGGTATTTTGTATGATTTTGTGTACCCAACGCATATTGACAGCTGATTTATTTGGTTTGCACTAGCAATTTACACATGGTCATGCTATATTTAATTTTTCAAATGTACCTCAGGGGACCTATAGAACCGGTTTTAGGTTTGGCCATTTTATTTTTGCACAGTGCAGCTTTGAAGGTGTGTTTTTGACAATAGATACAGTAGATAAAGGTTGAAAATATTCAAATGTTGTTACGTTTTTTTTTACCCTAATGAATCATACATAATGTCCAATCTATCTTTTCTGTCTGTAATATATTGATATAAGAAGCAATCCTTTTATCAGTCTTTGTTGTGGTTCTTGGTTTTATTAATTTGTGTCAATAACGAATGTTAGTTGTAGTTTCCATCCTAGTGGTCTTTATTGTCACCATAAGAGGCGCCAAAGAACGCTTCACTACACTCTCGCGAGATCAACTCAAATAAATACAGAGAGGAAATCTCGTAAGTTCTTCTTCCTGTTATACAGATCACGTAAGTGTAGCGCACATTGAATGTCTTCTAAAATCTTCAATAATCTCTTTAATCGTAGTGCCAAATATAATGATTTTCATATATAAAGTTCACAGACATGTTTAATATCATATGTATGTATACATTTACTTAACAGGCTATGAATAAATTCGTGAAATACTTATACTGTTACGGCGGCAATGCTGCTCGCTTTACAGATAGCGTATGTCTATGTAATTACGTGGGTACACATTTTAATCTATTGTCTTTATCAAACAGCAAATGGCGGACGACGCCGGTGGTAGAGGAGGTTTTCGCGGAGGTTTTGGTGGAGGAGGCCGTGGCCGCGGCCGTGGTCGCGGTAGAGGCCGTGGCAGGGGCCGTGGAGCCAGAGGCGGCAAGTCCGAGGACAAGGAGGTAAGGTCCACGTTAACGCTTTTGATAATGCTAACTGGGTGAACTGGCGATTTGCCGTCTGTTGATGCCGGTACTACAAAACGCAAGAACAAGAAGAGTCCGTTGACTGTAGCTCCTTTGTTTCAGTGGGTGCCCGTCACCAAGCTGGGTCGCCTTGTCAAAGACCTGAAGATCAAGTCCCTTGAGGAGATCTATCTCTACTCCCTGCCTATCAAGGTAATTATCCTTTCCCTAAACTTTGAGATTAATGTTGTGCTACTGCTATTCATTTGAACAGAACGAGAATATCGCCAAATGCATGCGTTTTTATTTGACCCCATGCTGTGCCCTCTTGCAAAAGATGTTCAAACTCGGATGTGTTAAATCCTGGATTAAAAGCCGAATAAATGAAACTACGCTCTTTGGGTTTCAGGAGTCTGAGATCATCGACTTCTTCCTGGGGTCCTCGCTGAAGGACGAGGTGCTGAAGATCATGCCCGTCCAGAAGCAGACCAGGGCCGGTCAGCGCACCAGGTTCAAGGCCTTCGTCGCCATCGGCGACTACAACGGCCACGTGGGCCTGGGTGTGAAGTGCTCCAAGGAGGTGGCCACCGCTATCCGCGGCGCCATCATCCTGGCCAAGCTGTCCATCGTGCCCGTCAGGAGAGGCTACTGGGGTAACAAGATCGGCAAGCCCCACACCGTGCCCTGCAAGGTGACCGGCCGCTGTGGCTCCGTCCTGGTGCGCCTGATCCCGGCGCCCCGCGGTACCGGCATCGTGTCCGCCCCCGTGCCCAAGAAGCTGCTCATGATGGCCGGCATCGACGACTGCTACACCTCTGCCAGAGGCTGCACCGCCACCCTGGGCAACTTCGGTAAGGTTCCCGCCGTGGGTCGGGAGGAGGTTTGGCGTGGACGCGCGCGTGTGTATTCGGTTCTCCTTGCTCTGCCCAGCTTCGCCTTTTGCTATGGCGAATCTGTCTTAAATCGGAGAGAGAGTAACGGGCATGTTTAGTGCACGGCAGAAGGGCCTCTCGGTGGTGTCTTCTGTTCCCCTTGTTGTGTGCCCTACATTCCGCTAGGCTGAGGTGCAGTTAAACCTCACTTTTCCAAAGAGTCTTCTAATGCCTGTTGTCTTATTGTTTTCAGCCAAGGCCACCTTTGATGCCATCTCAAAGACGTACAGCTACCTGACCCCTGATCTCTGGAAGGAGACTGTCTTCACCAAGTCACCCTACCAGGTCCGTACCCTACCCGGCTAGTCTAATCTCTTAACGTCGACTCTGCTGGTGGTGCAGAAGATGCTCATCATGTTGTTGTTGTTGTGTTTTGCAGGAGTTCACTGACCATCTGGCCAAGACTCACACCAGGGTCGCCGTGCAGAGGAACCAGCCACCTGTACCCCCCGCCACCTCCTAAGCGATTTTTGTACAGTGGCTTTGTTGAATAAAACTTGGAACACCACTCGAAAGCAGTCTGTCTGTGTTGCGTTATTTTGATTGTGTGCTAAATTTTTGTTTGTCACTTCTTTGGCCACTAAAGGTTTGGTCCACTGAGGTAGATTTTAAAGTGTTTTAACACATTTCCAGTAAAAACTGATTTGAAGGAAACCTTTTGTATATAGTTTGCTAAGATTGCAGATTTGGCACAAATGGACTCTGCATAGAACTATGTAAACTGCATCTAGCCCATAGCCACAAATGCATCCACTGGTTTATCGTGTACAAAGCGCCAATGGGCAGAATCTTCACTAGCTTGGAACTACTGTAACTGGTTAACTTGATCTTCAAGAGATGTATTGAGCACTGGTCAAGCAGTTTTCCCTACATTGTACATTTGTTATGTAACTTAAAACACTACCAGCATATGTACTGCAACATCTTGCAAATTTGAGGCAAATAATTGGGGCCTAACCTGTCAACAATGGGCCTTTATCACAGGTAATGTTAACAGTTGTATCCAAGTGGTGAAAGGTGTTCATTGCAAATACATAATACATAATTATAAGTTGGTATCTATCTCAGAATGAGGGAGAACAATGGTGATGTAGCCTATGGCCCAATGAGGAAAGCCCTTGCATTTGTAGTATTGTTACAAACTGTTGGGATCTATGGTCCAATTACTGCCCATCGCCAATGCCGTCTCCAACAACAACAAAATGGACATCTTTGAGTTGGCTGCTTTTTTTAAATTTTTCATTTTTTTTATTGTACTTTATTAATCCCACAGCTGGGAAATGTATTCTCTGCATTTGACCCATCCTATGGTACATAGGAGCAGTAGGCTGCTATGTTCAGCGCCCGGGGAGCAAGTAGGGGTTCAGTGTCTTGCTCAAGGACACTTTGACATGCAGACAGTTTGGAAGTGAGGAGCGCGGGGATCGAACCGCCGACCCTACGGTCCTCACTTCCAAACTGTCTGCATGTCGAATAATGGACAATAGCATGCCTATGAACCCATTAGCTTAATGAGCTAATCCCGTTTTCAGCCCTACTACTCAACCCCTCTGTGATGAAAGTCTAGTGTAGGACAGGTTGGGAAGTCTTCCAAAGCCACATCCTTTAAATAAACCACATGTTTCATGGAAAGATGGAACAGAGTTGAAACCACGGCTACATAAATGGAACCCATAAAGTTTATTTTACAATTATTAGACGGGTAAAGACTGAATACAGTTATATGTTCTGAGCTTTCTGAGCTTCGATCATCCTCTCCTTCTGCTTCATTAGACACTTCCTGCCACTGGCATACGCTCCCAGGTCTCCATCTGCAGCCGGAAACATGAATAGAATTAAATGTATGCATAGCTGTAGTTCTAGCAATGACGAAAATAAGAAACAAAAGACATGTACATTTCAGGCGTGGTGCTGATCATAACAAAATACATCTTCGCAGTGGTGGCCACAGTGGGAATTGAACCCTGGCAGTGTTAATGCCATGCTCAACAACTTGAGTTACACAGCACCTTACACATACACTGTCATACACTGATACAGATAAGTATGCTGTTATATTTTCCACCATGTACATTGCATTTGATTGTTTCATGAAGACAGTTCTAGCCACCTTTTTTTATTAATGGGATATCATACATGGTTAATTCAGGTTCACTATAAAAGCTCAATGATGAGTTTTAATGCTGTGTGGGAATCTGTGCTCCCATTTAGTGTTTGAGCGTGTGAGTTTCTTTCCACTGCCTACTCGGCTGTACTGTGCAGCTGAACCCATGCTGACACTGGCCATTGCCTGGCCTAAGGTACCACCAAGCATACCAACCAGGCTACACGAGTTGAACCATTCTATTCTGTTGTCTATAAGTCTTTTGTCATAATTGGCCCATACTAGTCCAAAAATGAAGACACAAACCGAAAATAATTGATTTAGGCAGTTACGGGTGCATGAGTGCATGACCCATCGCAGATCGGTATTCCAGCAGCTGAAACGAAACTCATAGCTCCATGAGACAGAATGTGTGCCATGCTATTCTACTTGGATACTTTCTTTCATCAAACCCCTGTTTAACCAGGTGAGTCCAATTGAGATACATCACCTTTTTTTGAGGGAGCCCTAGCAAAGATAGTAACAACATAGCTATCAAGATAGCCAACATTTAACAACTCACAAAATCATATTCCTAAAAACGAATGACAGGAGGGAACAGATCTAACTAAGGAAGCAAATCCAAATTTCGATTACAAGTTCAATTGCGGGTTGTGCAACGAAACAGCCCCCCGTACAAGCACTAGAATGACCAAGCATCAGCTATTCCCTCTGCATAACTACTGTTTACTTACAGCGAGACAGGTAGGCCTTTGTGGTGTCGTTGTACTGCTGCACCTCCTTTGCACAGTTCTGTACATGGCTGGCCCCCTCCCTCTGATGGCAAGCCCTCATGCGCTCCTGGAGAATGCGCACAATCTCCTGGTCCACCTTACTGTGGTTAGGAGCAAGCGACAGGAAAGGAGAGAATGAAGAGGAACAGAGCGATGAAAAGGAGACATAAATGTCCATAAATCTAGTATACATATATATCAAAAATAATGATCAGTTGGTTTCTTTTACTTTAATCGTGAATGTGGACATGTTGAACATTTCAATCAAATTAGGTCTACTGGTCATTTCATGGGGGCATCCGCAAATTTGATTGCCCAATCAGCAGTGCCGAAGGATGAGAATGAGGGACTTACAAGTCTCTCCTCCACTGCATCTCCGCTTCATAGTAGCAGACATAGTCGCCCTCCTCGCACTCAGTCAGATCAGGGACACGGCGGAACCTCTGGTGGTAATAGACCGACCTGTTGCCAGACCGGATGCGATCAATAGATTCTGGAGAAGGGAGAGCACCATACGTTATCAGAACATGTATTTAAAGAGTTTGGTGTGTACACTTTGTATAGATGTCACCTTTGCATTGTGCTACGATGCATCCAGTCTGCTAACGTCGTTAGCTCAACTTTAGCACTGCAAGACGCTTTCCCCACAAAACGTATGTGTACATTGCCATTGCTATTTCCAAGATCAAACAGATCGTGATGCTATCATCCATTGTGTCAAAATGTACAATATTAGTAGCTCTGAAAAGCGTGTGAAGAACATCAGGTATTAAGTTCACCAACCTCTAAATTTGGTGACAGGGAGATCCACCGAATAATAGAACAGTTTGGCCGCGATCACTGCAGGATTTGGCAGGCTTGTCTGTGTATTATTAGCTGGCGTCTGACGTGGAGGCGCTGGGTATACATCTTTGTCGTAATCATCAGGCATTGTGCCTTATTTTAAATAAGAAACAAGACAAATCCTTAAATTCGACCTCGTCTCTGGTCCTTAAAACATGACGCATGCGCAGACAGTTTAACATGGCGGCTTAGAGGTCAACACACACGTTAATAGTTTTCACATTTTTATCATCACAATGATTTGATTATAATGTTTGAAATTTTCATACAGCCTTCATACAGCCTTACCAATGATATTTATTTACGGTTTGCAGATATGTTTTGACTTTCTGATAAATGCAGTTCAAAGGTAAAAGGTCGGGGTTGGAAAGATATTGATGAATGTCCAGCAGGTGGTGCTGACGATTCACAATATTGCCTGTTGCCATCGTGTATTTCACAGTATGCGATAATGAAAAAAAATGGTAATAATACGAATAAAATAATTTTGCCTATTCCAATGCATGACATCTTGTTATGGGCCTACATATTGCTATTCAAAAAGAAAATCAAGTTATGTGATGTTAAAAAGTCATGAGAAATTATAAATGTCCTCTGATTGTTCAATGTTGATGCTTTTTATTTTTTATGTCTTTTACCTTTTTATTGTATACCCCCGTTATTGAGTACATATTAACATGTGTATGGACCAGTATTTTATTTACACAGAATGAAGCCTTGCGAGTGGTAGCTCCTCCATCCAACCAGATGACCATAACACCCTCCTCTCTCCCCCTCTCTCTCTGCCTGCACCCCATGTCCCCCCCTCCCCAGTGACTCTGGTCTCCAGACTTGGCAGGGCTGTCCTTGTTTGAAAGGCAATATGGCCCCTCAACCAGACCCCATCAGCCAATCAAATTAGAGCTCTCACACTGTAACATTTTAAGTCTATTTCTTACCTCAACACTTGATCTTGTCTCTCTCTTTTGCGCTCTCTCTCTCTTTGGGTCTCTTGTCCGGACGACCCGACATGGTCAGTGCTCTACTCTCACCTTGTTTTTATATTCATTTGTCATCGAAAAGCATTTGAAATTGTATTTTGTGTGTTTCTATGTCTCCTACATGCACGTGTGGCTCTGTGATTTATGTTCAAAAGATTTGCTGAAGAGTTTTAAGTGTGAAAGAAATGCAATTTGTCGTTGGTGGCTGTGAACAAACCACTTAACTCTTTTTAAGCCTCAGCCTTTAAATTTTTTTTAAGTTTCCTATAATATTGTAAAATATTATAGGAGAAACATAGAGGACATAAGTGTATGTGCAGCTTGAAAAAGCGTAACGTTTCTGTTGCTGCATTAGCGTGTCTGAAGAGCTGAAGACACATGGCAGAGTATCATGTTGCCGTGGAACAGACCACCACGTGTACGACTCGTCCTCCATCTTGTGACATGTCACTGGACAACACAGAAAGAGTAGTTAGAGTGGGCAAAAGTATATGCATTAGTTTGGAAATGTCTTAACAGTGGCACCTGTCGCAATTTTGTCACCGCTCTTTAAAAGCAGACTGTTGTACCATATGCTGTAACTGTAGACACACTGGACTTGAAGAGTCATGGTATGAAACCATTTTGAAGAGGTTCTTTTCACCAAAGTCTTACTTTCAGAGTCAATACTACAATCTTGAATCTCTCCGCACAAGTGCTTGGGGGAATGTTGCGTTCGCTTGGGGGTGCTGGTGGTTATTGTTTACCGTTTCCATGGAGACTTGTTCATCCCCTCACTCACACACACACACACACACACACACACACACACACACACACACACACACACGCACACACGCACACGCACACACACACGCACACTCACACGTGGGCTGTCGCTCCCTTCTCTCCAGTCTCACCGTAAATTCCACGCCCCCCGCCACGGGCACATGGGTTTCCTGCCCCACAAGCGAAGCAAGAAGCAGCGAGGAAAGGTGCGCACCTGGCCCAAGGACGACCCCAGCAAGCCCGTCCACCTCACCGCCTTCCTGGCCTACAAGGCCGGCATGACCCACACCCTCCGCGAGGTCCACCGCACTGCCCTCAGTAGGTACCGCGGGTCGGGGGTAGGCCCGGCAGCGCGTCCTTTACCCAGCGTCCTCCTCCTCCTCCATGTCAGAGTGAAGCCTTCATCTGTTTCATATATCAGAGTCAAATCAGAGTCAAATCCTAATCAACGTCAAGTAAATCCTAATCTATGTGAAAGTAAGACAAATAATGATATATGTAAAAATCAAATACATCCTAGTCTATGTCAAAGTAATACAAACATAATCCTAATCTATGTCAAAGTAATACAAACATAATCCTAATCTATGTAAACTCCAGAGAAATTATTATCCATGTCAAAAAATCGGAGAACTCCTCCTCTATGTCCAAATCATAGAAATCCTAATCTCTTTATCAAATACAATCCTCACTCTGGATCAGGTCTCTCCCCAAACCTTTTCATGCCGTGACCCACTTGTGTGGGGGTACATTTGGCCCATCGGGACTCAAACACACTAGTAATGACCCACTTGGTTCCCTGCTGCCGCCCACTAACGAGCAGCGACCCAGGCTTTCAATCCCCCTTTCAATCCCTCGCTCCATATCCTGTATGCAACGAGGTAAAGGATGAAATGTACATCCCTTTCAGGGACATGGTTGAACAAAAGCCGATGTATGCGCATGTGTCTTGATGAGTAGCGTAGCCTAGCGCAAACGGAGCTTCAGTGTACGCAAACGGGCCCCCCGTGGAGTGCGTTTCGCTGACCTCTGCCGGGCCCTGGTGCTCTCCCCCTCCGCCCACAGAGCAGTCCAAGCGCGAGGAGGTGGAGGCGGTGACCATCCTGGAGACCCCCCCCGTGGTGGTGGTGGGCATCGTGGGCTACATCCACACCGTCCGCGGCCTGCGCAGCTTCAAGACCGTCTTCGCCGAGCACATCAGCGACGAGTGCAAGCGCCGCTTCTACAAAAACTGGTGCGGGCACTGCGGTCAATGTACACTTTTCAATTCACACCGCCGATGGGGGGGGGGGGGGCTAATTCACCTAGCAGCCATCTTGGCTCCATCTTGCTTCTAAACACAATGATGACTGAATGATGCGGCATCATTCAGTTCCTTCCGCCCTGCTAGTGTTAAGAACCAAGATGGAGCCACGATGGCCAGCTACTGTCCAGAGCCAAGTTGGCCGCTTGGTGAATAAGGCCCGTTGAGGAGCTACATAGACACGATACATGGCGCTCTCTGTCTAACCCTGTCCCACGTTGTGTAGGTACAAGAGCAAAAAGAAGGCCTTTACCAAGTACAGCAAGAAATGGCAGGATGAAAGCGGCAAGAAGCAACTGGAGAAGGATTTCGCCTCACTGAAGAGATACTGTTCAGTCATCAGGGTCATCGTCCACTCTCAGGTACCCTTGGCAACAGTGTTCACATTCACAAACTACTATGTCCAACTGTCCACTTACATAAGCCCTATAGTGTATGATAAGGAGGGTATGCGCCACACCACTCCAGTTGTGTGACCTGCCTGCTCCACTTCCCTATCAGCCTCGGCCCATTCGCGCAGCCATGATTGACAGCCGAGTGCCCCCAATCAAATTCCTCTTGGCGCCACCGTCAGGGAAGATCTGACGTTCTCGAACCCCGATCACGTGACCAGGATGTCAGCCAGTCCGCCGTGGCTAATCTCTTGGCTGCCTCTTTTGAAACTAAAATGACTCTGACACACACTGCTGTCTGGTCGCTAGGCAGGAGCCACACCAGTGGTGCGTTTCAAATGGCAGTTTAAAAATAATCCCCAGGAAGGGGGGAAGGACGGCCTCCTCAAACTGCTGTCCTGTCCAACCCACATGACAGAAATGTTTTAGAGATACGGTTGGGCAACAAGTGGGATTGCTTGTATTTCAATGTACAATTATTGCCTTGTTTCAGTGTTTGCTTCTCTGTCGTTTTCTTTGTGCACGTGTGTTGTGATGGATAGTTACGTGAATTTGCATCGGGAACATTTCTTTAGGTCCCCTTGAAAATAGATTGCGGGGAATGATCAGGGTTGGGGTTATTACAGGTTATTATCCTATCCTATCCTAGGAGATTGGGTAGACATGATGAATAGTCAATCCTTATCTCTGTTGGGCATTCACCTCCATTCATTCAATCAAATTCCTGCGTAAATCTTTGCCCTCTGACTGATCATTCTCTCTCTCTACCTCCATACATGTCCTCCTCTCCCTCTCTCCATGCCTCCGTCTCCCCCCTCCTCGTTTTCTCCGTCTATCTCCATACCTCCACTAACCCCCGTCTCTCTGTCTCTCCCCTCCTCTCCCCTTGCTTTCTTCTTCAGATGCGTCTGCTGCCCTTCAAGCAGAAGAAGGCCCACATGATGGAGGTGCAGCTGAACGGCGGCAGCGTGGCGGCCAAGGTGGACTGGGCCAGGGAGCACTTTGAGCAGACGGTGCCCATCTCCGCCGTCTTCTGCCAGGACGAGATGATCGACGTCATCGGCGTCACCAAGGGACACGGGTTCAAGGGTACGGCCGGCCGGCTTGTTTGACCACAGAGACTCCAGAGAGACCAGAGAGAGAGAGAGAGAGTGTGTGTGTGTACGTACGTGTAGCGCAGGGTGTCGTGTGTGAGGGAGCAACCCTGTGTATTATTAGCTTGTTTTAAAAGACGCACACATGGACATGCCTGAAGGCAGGCTAAAAAAAAAAACTACAATGCGGCTGTTACTGCCAAATGTGTGTGTGCAGGCACACACACGGAAACATACTCAATCTGTCACGCTCATATGTACAAGCTCACTGGCTTTTTCACACACACACACACACACACACACACACGCACACACACACACACACACACGCACACACACATACACACTCACACCCACACAAATGTACAGACTCACATATACACACACACACAAACACATGCACACAGACTCACACACACACACATTTACACA
>OMKI01010738.1:3928-29235 GCA_900302315.1 Phycis blennoides | reverse complement strand
AGTGTTTGAGAACTGGTCTCCATCGGATAAAGAGAGCACAAAAAATCTGCATAGGAACTTGACTGACTTTCAGTACACTCTCGGTTGTGATCAAACAAGAATATGCTACCCAGATGACACACATCCCCCCACAATGAGTGTAGGTCCAATCAGTATTTCCCAAATTACTACCATCATTAATACAAATGAATATCTACCATCAGTTCTCATGCCAATTCATTGCTAATTCAACAGGGGTCCGAGTTGATTTCGGAACATTTGCATCACATCTTAAAAGAAGCTGTGTCCAAGGGGGGCCCGACAAGCAGCAGGACTCTATTGCTGGGCTTGTCTGTTTTTGTGCTCTTTTCTCGGTTCGGAGCAGGTCTTGGAGTGAAGGGCTTGGTTAACCTCTGCCAAGTATTGTCATCAGACCTTGTTCTTAACAGCACCAACCTAAAGGATGTGCTCAGTCATTTCACCCATCTAGAGAAGTAAATTCCGATTTTGTATTTTATTTTATTTTTGCATGTTTTTTCTTGGTGTATTCTGTAATTTCTCAAATTACACTTAAATGCCCACTTCTTTCCTTCCCTTACCCTGGCTCATGCACACTCCTTCCCTTCTGCTGGCAGCCTTGTCCTTGGACTGATCAACTGTTGTGTCCAGCGTAAAGTGGCAGAGATCCTTTTGCTCATTCCTCTGCTCCACAAGCTCCGACAACTGCTCCGACAACCACCAGATGCCCCAGGAATGGGTCCTTCTGTTGTGGAGGAGAAATGGTCTGGACTGGACATGGTCAAGTTCTGCATTTTCAGAGACAATGTTGTGGAATATAAAGACAAAAGAAGGTAAGCAGGCACGAGTTTTCCCCTAGGGGTGTGGCGTTACCAAGCAACCATTTACATTTACATTTACATTTAGGGCATTTAGCAGACGCTTTTATCCAAAGCGACTTACAAAGAGTACATTTGTCATAAGAAGGTGAACATCTCTGACTAAGTGCCAAATTACAAAGAGCGATTAAAGTGCCAAGACCTACAACAAATAAGAGCATGAGGGTAGGGTTATGCAGGGTTCAGGTGAACTCTGAACAAGTGGGTCTGGACCACATATTGAAATCAATACACAGTGCATATTTTCACCAAAAGACACATTTTCACTTTAACTTCCATTTGCTAAATTATTTTGTTGCATTCCTCCCTCCCTGATTAAGCTTTTTGTAACACACACATCTGATGGTCCAATTTTCTGTGAGGGCTGCTAGGTTAGCATGAGCTCCCCTGAATGCCACGGTGTAAATAGTACACTAAATATGAACTTTGTATTGTCCAGTGGTGTGGACTAAATTCCCTTCGGAGACACACTTTTTGGACATTATGTTGAGTTGTCAATAGTTTGCAGTGAATACACTGAGCAGATTACAGGAAATGATTTATCTTGCAGGATAATGATGACTTTGATCCAGAACCACTTAACTGTGGTCCAAGAGATACCTCTGGTGTTACAAAGTTGGCTGGCGCTGATTGCATTGGATGACATCCCAGAGTTCTCTAACCTGACTGGAGTACATCCTGGTCACCTGATCCAGGCTCTGCTCTATAGGTTCCGACAGAACCATTCCAATTGCAACACAGACAGCCTGAATGGCCAGGTGAGTTTTTTTTTGGGGGGGGGGGTTTCTCAAACGATAGATGATACATGTGGTGTGCCGCAGCTGGGGAACAAACTTTCAGACAATATCCAAGAGCGAGACAAATTAGGTTACATGTTATAGAATATTCTGACACAAGATTGGTAAATATTCTGTCATGAATCTTTTAGATGTTCTATATATATTTTAAATGTGTTTTGAATTTGAATTTTTTGGTGGGTCTTTAGGAGCCCTCATCAAATTCAGGGGGCCCTGGCTCTGGCCTCCCGATAATTTGTACCCTGTGTTTATCTGCCACTTTGGGATTGTGATCATTTCGGACTTTTTGCCACAGGCTCCAAGAATCTTGACCCACATCATCACAAAAATAGAAACAGGAAGGTAATTTCCTGAAATTCAGGATTCAGGATTTATTATAATTGCTGGCTATAGTTGCTATAATTGCTTTTTATAATTTCTGTGCCTCATTTTGCCTAATCCTAATTAATTGTATAATTCCTGTAGGGTGATGGATTTAGGAGACAAAAGGCTGAGTTGCATCTTCCTGAGTTGCATTGATTTGGTCAAAAGCGCATGTAAAATTGCAAAACTTGTACCATGCTACCGGACTGTACTGCTCTCCTACCAGCTTGTGCTCAAGCTGGCTGCCATGATCCATCCAGTGTCTGCACAACCGGTATGTCTACCTGTTGCTCTGCTTCATCTGTGCTATGGGCCTACTATGGGCCTACATTCTCAACAAAATATGTTTGTTGAGGTTCCATCTTGGTTCTAAAAACTCGCTGGGTGAAGGAACTGATTGCAGAATGAAGATGGCTGCCAGGTGAATAAATCCAATATTAGCATTTTAAATGCAGTGTTTCACTCTGTTGTCACCCAGGCCTTGGATGTTGAGGGTGGCACCACCCAGGCCCTGGATGTTGAGGGTGGCACTACCCAGGCGCTAGATGCTGATAATGGGACCTTCTCACGGCCATACATGGAAAGCCTCATTCTCGGCGTGCAACAGCATGTTTGCGAGTGGCGAGATAGCCTGCTCCACAAACCTCTTCTCACATCGTCCAAAGCACTCTGCTACCCCAGAGAGATAGAGGTACGCACACAAAACAAACCTTCCATAATGGTAGCATCTCAGCATGTTCTTTTTCCACCATATTCATATTACTGGCAATAGGATAGCTTGTACATCATTATTTTGCCTTGACAACGTCAACCACCTACCATTTCATGTGTTCCTAGAGTCTAAACCTCTAGTCTTCTTGTTAGATTTGGGATGCCCTGCTGAATGTGGATGGCTCTGATGAGGACATGTTGCTCAAGTGGAGGTCCACTGTGGAAAAGGACCTGAGGAAGAGGATCACCCAGGTATGCTGACGATGGAGAGCCATGCACGGGAACACATTCTTTGCATGCTTGCCTGACTCCATCGAAAAATATGGAGTGTATGTAGCGGATGTAGATGAGCAATATGGATGCCTTGGCCCTTTCTGCTCTGTGGGCGGCAGTAGCTCAGTGGGTAGAGCGGGTGGACAGAGCGGGTCGTCCACTAACCGTAGGGTCGGCGTTTCGATCCCCTTGATCCCCCTCCTCCAACTGTCCACATGTCGAACCCCACAAATGTACTGATTATAAGTCATTTTGGACAAAAGCGTCTGCTAAATGCCCCCTTTACCCTTTACCCTTTCTGCTCCCGATGAGCTGGCTGTTCCCTTGCATGGTTGACTGTTAACTGTTGATAACTGTTGGTGTATGGATAGATGTATCAGTGAGTGTATGAATATGATGACTTTAAAGCACATTGAGACATACACATTCTTTTTCTCACTTTCTTTTTGTTTTGTTCCTACATTGACTATTGTTTGCTGTTCCTTTGGTGTCCATGCAGTCCAGGGAAGAGGACAGGATCCTTGTGTGTTGTCTTGATTCTTCCTTGAGGGCGATGCAGAAGAGCCACTGTACTATACAAACCTGCTTCCAGGAGCTGTGTCAGACTGCCATTCAAAGTACCTGCCAGGTATATACAGTATATATATACATACATATATGCTCTGGTGTTTCCTATTCAGTGTGCAACAGTGCAGACGTTCTCCCAACAACATCCAATCCAAGTAACAACAACAGGGTATGGGAACCACAACAACCTAGGAAAATCCTCCAACAGCTCAAAAACAGTGGAGTTGTATTAATGTGACTTCGTGAACAGGGTCTAATTTGTTTAAGTTTGTTTTTGTAGCTGGTTCTCTCTCTGGCTCGGGATTGACCTACATATTACGTGCTTCCATATCCGCAGAGAGGGAAAGAGGGGGAGCTGATGCAGACACTTGCATCTAAAGTGAAAGATATTCCCTGCTACATCCTTTCCGGGATTATAGTGAATTCAGCTGCAAGGTTTCCCCACAACTCTGTGCTCGAGCTGCTTGAGCCACAGTCAGCCATCAGCTACATTCTGTCTCAAGGTATTTTCAAACAAAAAGGCATTTGTCACAAACAATTTTATTATTACAGTTTTTACAGTGTTTAATGTATTTGTTTGAAGTGTTAATGCATTGTGTTCATCCATTGGTCTGCTGTAGAATGGAAGGCACTAGAGGTGGATGACGTGGCTGAGGAGATTATTCGAGGCTGCAAGGCTAGAATAGCGTCACTGGTGGACTCCCTGATTGTAGGGCATGTACCACTGGGAGATCTGAAGACCACCCTGGAGCACAAAGACACGTTTAAGAAGCTCTACTACCACTGTGTGTTTTATGCTTTAGTCTAATATTATAATGCTCAATTTACCTCCAAGTGGAACGGTACACATATCAAACAATTTCTTCCCAATGATGTCCTCTGCAGGTAGAAAAAGTAGGACATTGGAGTCCATTCCTGATGATGCAGAGGGTATTCTGGCTCAGAGAGAGAAGGATCTCACCTTTTTCTTACAGGAACAACAACACGTGAACACATTGATAAAGATGTTTGCCAAAGTCCAAGAAAGCATCACAGGTAAATAATGATTGGGTTTGTTATCTTACATTTCCATTCCATTTACTTTCCATAATTTACTTTACTTTGTCCAAGCTTCTAAGCTTGGACAAAGAACACCCTTCTGTATCATGTGTGCTGTTCTATTGTGGTCGTATATTTGGTTTCCAGTAACTGAGTTATGTTTTCATCCAGTGTCTGAGTTGTTCACACTCGAAGAGCAACATAGAAAAGACGTCCGGGCAGTGAGCCTGAACAAGTTGGTGCTGGTGAATAGTTTGAGGGACCAGGTGGAGTCCGACAGAAAGGTCCTCTGGTATTCACTTAGCACAGAGGTCCTACAAATGGCCTCAGCAATGCATTACCTGCACCACAGCAACCTTATTCTCGCATACTGGGTCAGATGGGCCTCAAGACTGGCTACAAACCGATTCGACAGCTCAGTGTCAGTTTCGGTAACCCTAGCGGAAACCTGCGACTTGATCTGGCAGCCACTGCAAGACCATTACCTCCAGTGTGGCAACGACATCGCTGGCGCAACCATCACCTTCAAACATCTTGACCAGGTTTTGGTGGATGCAGGGGACTGTGGAGATGGGAAGATGATGAAGCAGGAGCTGAGTTTGATGGCTAAAGTAATGCCCCTATGTGAAGACCACAATGAGTACAACTGGGTGGAGATGAGACTCTGTCAGATCCAGGATTATCGGCAGGTCCTCGGGGTGGCAGCAGCAGCAAGATCAGTACTGCAAATTGCAACTCAAATGGAGCTCTCTGGAGACTTCAGTGAGATCCAGAATTTCACCCAACTGGTAACCGCATAAATCTCTGGTTATAGAATTGATTTATTATTGGTTTCAGAGTTTTGTTTGTGTTTTCATGCATTGTGTTTCAATGTGCTGTATGTGTATATGTTTGTTATCTACACAACAGGAATCGGAGTCTTTCAAACGGAGTACCCTTGATTCACTTCCGAGCAACCTGATCAGTGCCAAACAACAACTTTCAACTGTCACAAAGCAGCAGACCTTGTGTCTGGATGAGTTCTTTAAAAGCCACTCTCTGGTCACCTGGGTCAAAGATAACCTAAAGAGTGAGCGCAAATTATCTCTGCTTTCTACCTTATACCAGTTAAACTATCCAAACTATACCCTCTGTATCATATCTGCATGTTTCATGCTCCCACAACAGACATGGGCGATGTGAAGGTGTTTGTCGAGCTGGCCTCAATATCTGCTGGAGAGAACGACACAGAGATCGATCAGGTGGCTTGCTTCCATGATGCAGTGATGGGTTATGGGCCACTGCTCTACACTCTTGCCCCCACTGCTGGTTTTAATGAATTCATGACCTCGGCAAAACTGGTGTGGGAAGCCCAGCATCGAGACGAGAAGCTACCGGATAAATTGGTACAAATGTGGCTCTATTATACCTCTATTATACCTCAATGTTAGAATGACTCTAGAATAGTGACATAGGTGCCAATGGATTTGCCTTGCAGATGGACTCTACACGATTGTTGAGCTGGCTAAAGGGACTGAAGGAGACCCATGGGTCTGTTGAGCAGTCTTCCCTCTCTCTGGCGTCCTCCATTAATGAAACAGGAGTTTATCAAATTGGATGGTCCAAGGAAAACACAGAAAAGGTGAGTGTCATGATGATTTTTCTTATTTTAATTTATAGAGTTCTTCAACACTATCCTGAAGGTCTTAGGGTGTTTGCCACAGCCTACCTGTAGAGTAGGCTGAGTGAGAGTGTTAATCTCCACATGCAGCTTACTTTTTGCTGAATTCATTGTACTTGCAATTATCTGCAAAATGAATTAATAAATAGTGATGATGACGCTGCAGCTAGCTTTGCCTCACTGATGATGATGTAAAGCTCTCCATTTCTATGGCTGTTTGTTCCATTTTAAATGCATTGTGCTTATCATACTTCTCAGAGGTGTCTACAGAACCTCATGTGTGTTAAAGTGAACAAGGGCCATGCACAGAAGAGCTACAGCCTTGAGGAGCTGCTGGAGCTGCAAAACAAACTCATGCTCATGTCCTCCAAAGGAGAACATGGCAAACATCAAGTCAGAAGGTTCACACAGGTTAGAGGACTTTTTGTGTTTGAGGGTAACCAATTATTATTATTACATTATTTTGACATATCCTTCATGAATTCACCTCTCTGTTTTTGTAGGTCCTTGAAGGTGTTCAAAGAGTGGCCTCAATTCTGCTTGAAATGCAAATGTCAGGCAACATGCTTTATAGGGAATGGCATGCTCGGGTCACCTGCTTACAAGAGTGGCAGCCATGTATCCAAGTGAGTTTCCTGTCATTTGAGGACAGACTAATTGAGTTCCAAGGGGACGTGACAGAGAAGCTACAACAGCTTGGTCGGTCCATGGAAATCTGCCATAAGGAATGGTGTTTGTTTATCAGCGAAAAACGCTCCAACTTCCATATGCTGAACCACTTCACCTCAGAGCAGCTGGTCTACCTATGCTACTGGATACACAGTGTACTCCACCTGCAGACCCCAGTTCCTCAACAGCTATGGCATCTGCTCACTCCCATCAAGCCCCAGTGTACCCTGGATGATATCAGAATGGCTTTTGAAAATGCAACAGGCATAACTGAACAAGGTGTCAAGGATTTGATTCAGTTTTCCTCAGAGGATGAAGATGACACACTAGCGGATGGTGACAATGCTATGGATTGCTCACTGTTGACCAAAGGTGAGGATGGTAAAACAAATAGCATGGAGGATCTGTGGAGAGAGTTCAAGGATAACATGCCACAGTATCTACACCAGCACTTGGACATCTCCATACTTGCATGCTTCCTTTCCTGCCTATCTGATATGAGCCAGCAACACATCTCCAGGAACCTACCAAGTACCCTTGAGGAGGGGAAACCCAACCTCGTACTATGTTCCACCACAGAGGTTTTCCCGACGACACTGTCACTTTATGTGTACAGCCCAGAGCAGCCTCTGCCATCCACCGACGAGGTGCTGGTGTGCAGGGAGGTGACCACAGAGGAGGAGGTGGAGATCTTTCTTCGGCGTGCTCTGGGACAGGGCTCCAAAGTGAGCCAGAAGAGGATTTATTCTCTGGTCAACCCCGGATTGTTGGGCTATGAAGTGAGCGTGGCCCTCGGAGAGCTGTTTGACAGCCTGGAGAGATGTGCCGATGTCCACTATCGGCTGGTGATCGTCAGTCCCCTGGTGCACCAGCACAGATATGTGCCTTCCTTCTTCAGTAATCACAAAGTTCAGGCAGGAGTGACTGTAACGGCTGAAACCGCCATGAGATACATCCACCACCACTTCACCATCAACAATAAACACAGTCCTGTGTCAATGATATCTCCAGAAAAACTGTCCGTTTGGGTTGTATCTTCTCAGCGTCCTGCAGTTGGTAAGAATATTCTTGTTTCACCGATCATTGGTAGTCATAACTCTAGAGGACACAGAACATAAAATATACATAATATATATACTTTTTTTTTCTTTCTATTTGCAGGAAAATCCCTTTATGTCGACCGTTTGTTCCAGAAATTTCAGCAGAAGGCTTCCCTGGCGCAGAAGATCACAATCAGAGTGATTGAACCACACATTGATATCGACACAATGATTCAGACTCTGTCAGACCGACTAGCATCTATGAGAGAGCAGGATCCCATTCTTCTTCACATTGACACTGCAGCAGTGAGTCTATAACATACCCTTTCTAAATACTCAATTCATTGAGAACTGATTTTGACAACATCAATTCAACTGTTTGATATCTCTGTTTCCATTTGTCCATTATTAGGTTAACTCTGGTCTGGAAGAATTCCTATTCCAGTTTCTAGTTTTACGCTGTTTGTGTGACAGCCAAGGAAACATGTGGAGAAGGAATTTAACTCACCTATTCATGATTGAGGTTCTGAAACCATACAAACATTGTCCAAAGCAATCAAAGGAGGTAAATTAATCTACAAAGTTTTTTTGCCAAAGGAGAATAGGGTGGCCAATATATATATATATATAACTGGGATTAATGGGTTGATGATTTTTTATTTTTTCACAGGTGAAACTTGGACTTCTTGACATTCTTCCTACCATCCAGTGCAGAACTCCTAAGGAGGTGCACCACTTGCTCTTGACTGACCCAAACATGTTGACCAAGAGGGACTTTGACCCACTCATGGACAAACAAGAGTTTCACAGCGAAGGGATTCAGAGACCCTATCAGTTTTTAAAGCTCTTCAAACACAAACAAAACCTGGATCCATTCAAGTACCAGGATGTAAACGGTGATCCTCAAGATTGCCTGAAATACTTCCTTTCCAATTGTGGAATGCTTGACCCATCTTGGGCAGAGTTGAAGAATTTCTCATGGTTCCTTAATGTGCAACTTAAAGATTGTGAGAACTCAATTTTCTGTGATCGAGCTTTTCTCGCCGACCAACTGCCCGGTTTCAAGGATTTCATTGTGAAGTTCATGATTCTCATGGCACGGGATTTTGCTTCACCATCGATGGATTCAACTCATCCTCAACACATCAATGAGGATGACATGTTCATCTCCATGACCATGCGCAAGCATTGGGAGCGTGAAGCCCATCCATACATTTTCTTTAACGCAGACCATTTCTCAATGTCTTTTCTTGGCTTTTATGTGAAAAAATGCCTGAGCAGAAACACATTTGATGCAGTTGACCTCCACAGTGAGCAGGTGCTGATTAAAGATGTAATGACACAGAAACTCTTTGAAGGTTTAGAACGCCAACATATCTGCCTCACTGAAGACTTTGATCAGCTACACCGGCAGGACAAAATCATGCGGATATGTCGTGTTGTTGGTGCCAACAAAGTCAACACGAACAGAGATTTTGATCCAGACCCGACATATGAGCTTACCTCTGACAATGTGAGGAAAATGCTGGCTATTCACATGAGATTTCGTTGTGGAATTCCTGTCATTATCATGGGAGAGACTGGCTGTGGAAAGACTAGACTGGTCCGCTTCCTTTGTGATCTGCAGAAGGAGGGAAGAGAGCTCGAAAACATGAAACTTGTCAAAGTTCATGGTGGAACTACAGCTGAGATGATCTACAGAAGAGTAAGGGAAGCAGAGATCCTCGCTGAGCAGAATTTCAAAACAAACGAACTAGACACCATTTTATTCTTTGATGAGGCAAACACCACAGAGGCCATTTTTGCTATTAAGGAAATCCTGTGTGATCAGACCATTCAAGGAAAGCCTCTGAAGTCAGACAGCGGCCTGAAAATAATTGCTGCTTGCAATCCATACCGAAAACATACACCTGAAATGGTGAAACGTTTGGAACTTGCAGGTTTAGGCTACAGAGTAAAGGCAGAGGAAACAGAAGACCGTCTTGGAAATGTCCCGCTGAGACAGCTTGTGTACAGAGTCCATCCTCTGCCTCCAAGCATGGCTTCACTAGTGTGGGATTTTGGTCAGTTAAGCGATGCCACCGAACTTTCCTACATCAAGCAGATTGTCCAAAGAAAAGTGGACAGCAATAATTTGCCAGTGGTTTGCAAAAAAGTCATTTCAAATGTGCTGGCAGCCTCACAGCAATACATGCGGTTGCAAAAAAATGAGTGCAGCTTTGTGAGTCTGCGAGATGTGGAAAGGTCAATGAATGTCTTGATCTGGTTTTACAAGCATGGCAGTGACTTCAAAAATCTAAAAGATTTCACCTTGACAGACAGGGTATTGAGGTGTTTGGTGCTTGCAGTTGGGGTTTGCTACTACCCAGCTCTTGTGCAGACAAAACCTTACCTTTCCCACATTTGCAGATACTTCCCAAGGCCTCTCTGCTCTGCAGAGGCATTACAGCAAGAAATTTCAGCCTGTCAAGACTTCTTACTTCAAAACATACAGACAAGAGGAACAATAGCCAAAAATGCAGCCCTGAAAGAAAATGTGTTTCTCATGGTGATTTGCATTCAACTCAAGATCCCACTGTTTCTAGTTGGCAAACCAGGGAGCTCCAAGTCCCTGGCTAAGACAGTTGTTTCTGATGCCATGCAGGGACAGAACTCACATGTTGAACTGTTCAGGAAACTCAAACAGGTCCACATGGTTTCCTTCCAATGCAGTCCTTACTCAAGTCCTGAGGGTATCATCGGGACCTTCAAGAACTGTGCTCGTTTCCAGAAGGATAAAAACATGGATGAGTATGTGTCAGTTGTAGTGCTGGATGAGATTGGCTTAGCAGAAGACTCCCCTCAGATGCCCTTGAAGACACTTCATCCTCTCCTTGAGGATGGTTGCATTGACAATGACAGGCCTGATCCACACATGAAAGTTGGATTTGTTGGTATCTCAAATTGGGCTCTTGACCCAGCCAAAATGAACAGAGGAATATTTGTGTCCAGATGGGATCCCAGTGAGGAGGAACTTGTGGAAACTGCTAAGGGGATTTGCTCATCCTCAGAATTAGTATTTCTGAAAATCAAACACCTCTTCCCACCTTTAGCGAAAGCCTTTTTGAAGATCTGTAAGAAGACCGCAAACAATCAGTTCTTTGGGCTGAGGGACTACTACAGTCTCGTGAAAATGCTTTTTTCAATCGTCAATCGCTCGCAACAAGAGCCAAATGACAGGCAGTTGGTAGAGGCAATCTTGCACAACTTCAGTGGACAACCAGAATGTTTTGATTCTCTCACGTTTTTCAGTGAGGTCTTTGAAAACCTATCTGAAGTTCCCAGGCCAAGTGCCCTGCAAATGATACAAAATAATCTGGATTGTGACAGCGGCCATGAGAACCGGTATCTCCTTTTGCTCACCACTAACAATGCAGCTCTCTATATGCTTCAACAGCATATCTTTGCAAACGGAGACCAAGTTCCCCCTGAGATTGTGTTCGGCTCAGGATTTCCCAAGGATCAGGAATACTCCCAAGTTTGTCGAAATGTGAACCGTGTAAAGACATGCATGGAAACGGGCCGCACAGTCATTCTTCTGAACATGCAGAATCTTTACGAAAGCTTGTATGATGCCTTGAACCAATACTATGTTTACCTCAGTCAGCAGCAATATGTAGATCTGGGTCTCGGCTCACACAGAGTCAAATGCCGTGTGCACAGGAGGTTCAGGCTTATTGTAGTGGAAGACCAGAAGAAGGTCTATGAACAGTTCCCTGTGCCCCTCATTAATCGACTTGAAAAGCACAGAGTGGGAAGAAGTACAGATCTGACGCCATGGCAACGCAGGGTCCTGGAGAAACTGAGGGAATGGGTGAAGGACTTTTTGGGCCATGCCTCAAAGGATTTTGCACTGTCTGACGTGTTTGTTGGCTTTCACGATGATGCATGTGCCAGTGCTTTGTTGCAAGCCTTGGAAAAAAGACCACAAACACTGTTGGACAATTCTGTGGGACAACAAGGAGAAGAGCTGCTTGAAGCAAACAAAGATGCGGTCACCACAGGTGATGATGCCATGGATACAGTGATTGTCAAAGACCAGCATATCAGTGAGTCTATGAAGAAGACAGACAATGTCTCGACAGAGAAACCAAATGAAAACTCCGGAGAAAAAACTGTTCCTCAAATGCTTGGAGAAGGGACAGAGAAAGAAATCAGTTCAGGGGCTGCCGTTAACAGTGAAGAAGAGGTGTTGGAATTGGCCAAATGTTTTCTATTGAACTGTGCCACCCCAGATTCAGTACTGAGACTTAAACATTCTGACTTGACAAATACTGAGAAGAGGAGACTTCTGAGAAATTATTTCCAGCAACAGTGTCATCATTCACTACAAGATTTCCTGAAAAATCACTTGAGCAAGCCACAAGAGTCCAACAGGTTCCTTGAGGTAACATCCCAAGAGATGCACTTTCAGATTCGTTTTCAAATTTGTTATGTTCTAATAAATAATAATAATAAATAATTTCTGGTTTCTGCTCTTTTTCTACCAGGTCACAACATTTTCCAGCTTGCTAACCGCATCAGATGTAAGGGCAGTAGCCCATGTCCTCGGCCTGCAGCGTGACAGACTCCTGCTGTTATCCCTACACCAGTTTGACACAGAGGCATCATTCTACAGCAAGATACGGTACATCACTCTCACGTTTCTTGTTGAATGCTACTGCATTTTTTTTGCAGAAGAATAGCTACTACTTACACTGCATTATATGTTTCAGGAGCTTTCTACAAGAGGGTGAGCCCTCACCTCTCCTTTTAATCATTCAAATGGATCTTGAGGAGCACTGCAGTGATGAGCTCATAGCTTCTGCAAAGTAGGACACAAGCCAGGCTCTAGATGATACTCAGATAATCCACATACTTTCATTTAAAAGGATGCATTTTGATAACCCTGTACCTCTATTCAGGTATTGCACCATGAACTACCTGATGTCACTGGACCACCACGCCTGTTGGGTGGTTTTCATCGCCAAGCTGTCAAGGATCCCCAGTGGATCTCAATACATCGGCTTCCAGGGAGGTCAGTGAATAGTCAGTGGAAGTACGATCCGATCGTACAATTTAAAGTAGACATGTTTAACAACGACACATTCATATTTCATGTGCGGTTGGTGCTGCAACAGTGCGCTATGACCAGCCTTAGTCTAATTTAATTTCAAGGATATGTCGAGAACCTTATCCTTATCCTTCAATGTCTTTCTTCTGCTTCAAAGGAATCTGGCACTCAGTGCATATTGACGATCTCAGAGACACAGAGGACATGAGCTTGAACCTGTCGGCTTTCTGTGCCACTCCCATTAGCAAACTACTTCACCCTCAAGCTTCTGGTATCAAATGCACAATGCTCAATTAATACCTCACTTATTAGTGGTACCTTTATTTACGGATACAAATGTTGTGGAATATGAATTGGTGTTTATATTCCACTAAATCTAAAGCACATTTTGCAGAATATATTCTTGTGCTTTAGCTAAATGTTTAATACATTTCCATCTCCTAAAAGAAAAAATGGAAATGGAGAGGACAGAAAATAACACAGAAGAGGACAAAGATGGATGCCCAAAGGTAGGTATAACATTACAGCATTTCCCTCACAATACTTGCTACGTACATATTTTGGTAAAACAACATTGCCAACTGTGCAGACTCACATTCCACAGCAAGTGTTTAAAGCGCGTTCAAACATTCTGTCTGTGTCGATGCGCAGGAGCCAGTCGCTCACCTCCACAGACTGTCCTTGGTGAGGTCTTGTGTTCAGAAGGCAGTGGGACTGTTGAGGGATCCCAGTGGGGTGGCATCAAGGAGCATGGAACGCATTCACGCGCTCCTCGACCTCTTGAGGAGTGGTGAAGATGAGACAAATGGTAATCACTTGTCTCACGTCTTTATTAGCAAAGCATATGTGTACATATATTTTTTTGTTACAGTTTTAGTTTGCAGGTACAAAAAAACCCCACAATATCATTACAAAAGCAGATAATGCATTAAAAAAAAGTAAACAGTAGTGTTTTTGTAGCTCGGTTCCATGAGGTGCTGCTAAGCAGATTGGCGCAGGCCTTGGCACAGAAGGAGGAGATGGAGTTCTCTTCGGCAGAGTGGCTAGACGCCGAGGCAAGGAAACGCCAGGCTCTGCAAGAGGGAGGCACTCTACGGTAAAAATACTTCTTGTTGCATTCCTGCACACTTACCAAGCTAATAATAAAAACTTTATTTCTGCACTTTATTTTTCAAGTTTAGATGCTAACGTTATTTTCTATATCTTCCAGACATACCCTGTGGCGCTGTCTTCAGTCCCACATCACCCCTGTCTTGGCCAGTATGATGGAGGTCTTGGACAGGGGTGCCAACCTGGACCTGCTCCATGGTGGCCAAGTGGGTCAGGGCCTGACAGGACTGTGGTTAGACATTTTCTCTGACACGCAGATACTCGACCTAACGCCTCCTCAAACGCCCAGGTAACGTGGGTGGTATTTCTTCATCATGGCTGGTCTTCCATTGGTCAGTTGAGTTGCAGTCACCAAAAGGGTTTCTTCTTGTTTTCTATCATTTACAGCGTGTTAGAGCGGGAGATATTGGTGCAAGGTTCCATACTTTTGGACGGCGTTGATCAACCCTGCATGGCGCCTTTCAGCTGGCTGATCAAGTCATACCTCCAGAGCTTGTGGGATGAGTCTGAATTTATTCCAGGTTTGACACGAGTCATGACAAATAGTACAGATAGTAGATACAAATAGTACACAAATAGTTACCCAATAGTTAATCTTGAATAATCACCTACGTGACAACAAAGGAATAAAAAAAATGGTGCACTTTAAAGCTTTGTTAAATCGAATGCTCCCCTCTATATCTGCTGCGACGCAGTGACGAATGACGACAGTACATCGCGGATTCAGCAGTTTGTAAGCGCCTTTGACAACAGTCGGCTGGACGGCTACCTCCAGAAGCTGTCTGAGCAGGAGCGAGTGGAGTACAACCAGCATTTCCTCCAAGACTTCCTGCTGCTCTCGTTTAAGATCACCACAAAGGCGGAGCTAAGGGTACTTTGACTTCTATATGATGAAATATGCTCAGAATGTCCTTCTTACACATTTTCTTTCCAAACTCCAAACCATGACTAACTAGGGGTCTCTCAACTTCCCGATGTAGATGTTCACCAAGGCCCTGTTAGGCTGCGTCTATGAGCTCCAGCTCCTCTCTAAAGGTGCATCGTCTGGTCTCTCCCCTGCCTGGGTGGTGGCTGGGGCCAAACATTACGCCACCAGACTGCATACTCTGTCTCACACAATGCTGCTAGAGGAACAGCTCTCATTGGAGGTCTATCACCTGGGGACCAAGAGGGAACCCATGGAAATGGTGGGAACAGTCTACACTTTTGAAAAATGCAAATCAACTGTAATGGCCATTATTTTCTAAATTATTATTTTCAAAAGTTGTGTTTGTATGAGTTCTCCTACTGAATGTATGTCTGCAAATATGAACCTAATTTGAAACACAGTTTATTTGACAGAATTATTATTTGACAAAAGTTATTTGAAAGAATTCACCTTGTAGCATTTTTAGAGCTTTTCCATGAGAATGGCTTTTATTCAGCAATTGTTATATGTACTGTATACAGTGTGTGTATATATATATATATATATATACACATATATGATTGTTTTTTTTGTTTTTTAAGATTGAGGACATTTTAGCCCTTGGAATCTGTGTAGAGAAAACCAAGCTGCTGAAGGTGACGTCGCTGGAGGAGTGCAAACAGTTTGTGCGCCGAGTGGAGCTCCTTCAGCCATGCCTAGATAGAGCTTTCAGTTACAACTACAGCACCCTCTGTGGGCCTGGCTGTCTGCAACATCTGACCTCTATGAGGTAGCTACCATCCCTATTGGCCTATCAATTACCAAGAATTTGCCTCAATAAATGAATGGGTTGGATTTCCCCTGAAGTATGAATGCAGTCATGACAACAAACTGATGCATAGCACATTGTTCTCTCAGCAAATGCCATCAGAGTTCCCAAGTATGTTTTTGCAACAAGATCCAAGCACATGTGAAATAAGACAACAAATGACTACATCCTTTTGTAGTATTCTGAGAAACTTTCACCAAAATCCCTTTTTGGGGCTTTAAATATGGTTTTGTATGATCAAAGAAACTCCTCTTTGTTCGGACCACCTGTAGACACACACGCAGTGGGGGGTTTGTGTTATTTGTGAGTCACCCATGATCGTCCATGTCCCTCAAGGTCAACGTGGTGTGGGATGCTGGTCATTGCAGCCTTCATCCAGAGAGTGTTGTTCGAGGCTGCCCACTCTAGACTGAAGGAGCTAGCGCTAAAACACTGCAACCTTCTCCAGCATGTAAGTCAACTACTAAATAACGTTGTCCATGTTGTGTTGGCAGCCAGTTGATTGGTTTGCTTTCTCTCATGACAGTTGATGCAGGAGTCTCCTGACCTCTGGAACGTGGTCGCCCTGCAGCAGCTCATCCGCATCCTAAACGCTTACAACGAGGAGTCGGCCAGCCAGAACCTGAGGTTAGACAACATGAGTAACTCGCTTACAGCATAATGCCGTCGGTCTGAACAAAGTCAGACTTTGGGTGAGCAGACAAGCTCAAATCTGGGTGAATGGGCGTTTCGCTATCCTTCCCTTCGTATTTCTTTTTCAACGTTTTTCTGTAAGTGTGTGATTTGGCGATCGCAAGCTCGGCCAGCAGTAGTGAAGTTTTCCCGGTGGCGAGACAAACTCAAACGTCCTACCAGACGCCGAAGTTCTTAGAGCAATCCCTTAAAAAGGTTTCAAATCATCACCGTAGACCGGCCATTGTAGAAATACCTGCGCAATTGAGTTTCTAATCAGTGGAATAACTCCGTCAAGAAACTGGAAACGAGGCGTTACGCGAAGGTCTGCTGGATGTGAGATTGTGACATGCATGTAAACATGATCAAATGCGGTCTTTTTCACAAGGTACGGCTCGCATTGCGCCGTGTGCCGGTCCGAGCTGAGAGCCCCATGTCTCTTGCCCTGCGAGCACCTTGTCTGCCTGCCCTGCATCCAGGAGTGCATCAAGAACAACCGGCGGTCCTGCCCGACGTGCCGGACAGACTTGCCACCAGATTCCCAGCTAACCGTCTCAAGCGACGTCAAGTATGTTCTGGAAATGCGTTTTTTAAATTCAAAGTGTATATGCTATATATATTGCTATATAGACAGTGGTAGAACCGAGAATCGGTGCTGTTGCCATTGTATCGTTTCTTTCGTTTTGGGTTCATGATGTGGGACCATGGTGCTGTGGTGTTCACATTCAGGGTACATTATTCATTATGTTTGCAGTTGCAGCTGCTCTGCTCAGCAAAGAACTGTGCAAAGAGAATAACTGATGTGACTCAAGGTTATGTTTATATTATATCTGCAAATAGACATGAATGAAGACATGAATGGAATGAATATGACGACAACATGAGTGTCCTCTGCTGAACAAATAATACACACATGTCCCGCACACACACACACATGCACACCCACACACAGAAATTGTTTATACAGGTTTGTCTTTTAAGATAGATAGATAGATAGATAGATAGATACTTTATTAATCCCCATGGGGAAATTTTGTAATTCATGTATTCATTTTATTGTATTTTTTTACTCTTTTGCCGGATGTTTTTTTAAATAAATTTGTGAATTTATTCCTGGATTCGATGTTCTGCACTTTTGATGTTTGTACTGTATGTACTTTATATGTCTTTGTAAAAAAAGGAACATGGTCGTCATGCACACCAACATCTCTTCCTCTTGATTGTCTCTCTCTCTCTCTCTCTCTCTCTCTCTCTCTCTCTCTCTCTCTCTCCAAAAGGGCTGCTCTCCAGAAGCAGGCGGAGGTGCGGGCCTCCTGCACCGCCTTCTTCCTGGAGGTGGTGTCCCGGTTCTGCCTGCCTGAGGACCAGAGTCCCTCTGGGGAGGTGGTGGAGTTGCTCTTCTCCCTGCTTGTCTCCAACCACGGTCGGTACACACCACCCGGCAAAACCCAGCCTGCGTGTATTTCTATTTTGTGGTCCAACCAAATGAATGAAATTGGCGTTGGGAATAGGATGAGGTTGCGTCCTGGGCATGGGGATTTCTTTCAACGGAGAATAAGTTAGTGTAATCTTTAAGAATCTTTAAGAAATAGAGAAAGGTTGTATTGATCTTTGCAGAATGACAAAGAGCAAGAGAATGTTGTCGTAATGATGACAATACTTTGATTATCTTAAATGTCATCACTCATTGTTATTATTATTATTATTATTATCGTCAGGATTGTTAGTATTATTATATATCATTAGTACACTCATAATGGGCATGGCTTGTTGGATGGTCTGCAGGAGATGTTTACAAGACCAGAGAGCTGTCTCCCTTCCTGGAGTGTGTGGACAACAGCCCGGTGGTCCGCTCTGTTCTGCCTAAACTCCTGCTGCAGCACAGGTATTGCGTGCATTTCACCTTTATTTGTTCCGGTTTGTCTGCTTGAGGCTGAGCATCGCTGCCTTTGCAAGACAGACCTGATAGCAACACCCTGTACATTCAAATAATTTGCATCTGCATTATTATTATTATTATTATTATTATTATTATTATTATTATTGTTGTTGTTGTTGTTGTTATTATTAATTATTAACTATTAACTAATCATTCTAAATTATGAGTTATCAGCATCCATGTTATTATTATTATTATTATTATTATTATTATTATTATTATTATTATTATTATTATGCATTATCATTATCATTATCATTGTCATTATCACTGATGCACAGTAATTGACCCGCTAATGTGACTCGATTGCTGGATCAGCTTTGACAAGGTGAAGGTTCACATCCAGAACTACCTGAAGAATCTGGAGGAGAACATCCTGCCACGGGGAGACCACACTGGACTCTACCTGCTCTTTGTCAACTGCTTCCAGGTTACTAAATGAAGCCGACCCATTACTGGTGTTGTTTTTACCATGAACTGACCGGTTCTCGCTGTCTCACCTTTTACCATGCGCCTTTTCAGGCCTTTTCTCTTCTTCCTCTTCCTTGTTCTTTTGTAGCCATACCACTTGATTGTATGCATTGTTTGTGTATGTATGTGTATATGTTTGAACCTACAGTATGTATGTATGTATGTATGTATGTATGTATGTATGGATGGATATATACTCCCTAGCTGCCTGGCTTACCTCTGCCTTACCTTTTTTGATATATAGTCTGCGTTAAATGGATGTCAAGTGTCTGTGTACCATGCTAAGTGGTTGAATAAATCTCGAGGGCGAAATGTATTGTTTTAAGGCCAATTGCTCAGATCCCACGCCCCCCTGTCAGTTAGCTCCTGTCTGATCACGCGTTGGCCTCGCCGCAGGACTCGCTGCTGTGCTCAGAGGCTGGGGAGGTGGACACGCCTCAGGGGAGACATGGAAGGTGGCAGGAGGAGTGCCGGTTCCTGAGCAGGCTGGCGCGGAAGCAGACCCCCAGCAGGCTGGAAGACCCCGCCGAGTTCCTGCTCAACATGGCCCGGCTGCGGCTGTGCCTGGCCACCGGCGCGCACATGCTGATCACCGTCACGGCCGCAGGTGTGGAATGCGTGGATTCACCGTGGCTTTATCGCTCTTACCAGGTCCAGGTGGTCTGTGGAAGATGGAAAATGGCAAAATGTTAAAAAAAAAAAACATCAACCGAGTCAAGAATTCATATCTAGTATGACACACACGTACATGACACACGGTATCACACACACTTGTGTGTGTGATGTGTGTGGGTGTGTCTCTGGGTGTGTGTGCGTGTGTGTGTGTGTTTCATACTGTATATCAATCTAACAGCACATCATGGTCATGAGAATGCCTAGTTTATTTGACCTTAGTTCATTCCATTGCCTTCGTTGATGTCACCAGACGTTTGCGTTGTCCCGTGTTTAGAGGAGCAGCCCGAGTGTGAGCAGTATCTGCAGCAGCTGCGGGCGGTGCTGGACTACAGTGGTAACGACTGGTACCGAGTCTACCTGCTCAGAGCCCTGCACAGACAGGCCGACAGGGAGTTCATCCTGGCCCTCATGAAAGACTCCACCTGGGCCTGGCTTTTCCCTCCAAATGTGGTGCGACTCCAGGTGAACCCCCCCCCTTCGAAACGTAACCCGGATTTGATTTGGAATGAAAGGACCCCTTAAGGTTTTTATGGGTACAAAGGAGACAAGTAAAATAATAGTTTTAAAATGCCAGAAGGTATTTCACCTATTTGTAGGCATTGTATTGCATCACAATGCCTTTCTCTTTGACACCAATACACACTTTGATTGTTTGACTGACACCTTTTTTGGCGACATTGTGAACTGTCCTCAAAAGTTGCTGACTCCCCTGGAAGTGGACCAGTTCCCGTGTGTCAGTCCCCTGTACAGGGCCCTGCGGGACTCCGTTGCCCAGGCTGTGCTGGAGGAAAGAACAACTGCTCTTCAGAGAGAACTACAGGTGACATCATTAGTATTGACTATTTGACTGATTGGTGACTTTTTTGGCTTGACAGATTGAAATAGGAAATAGCATTGCAGTGTGATGAACCGGACCCATGAGAACAATGTATCAACTGAAACTTCCTTTGGCAGTTTTCTGCTCCTGTGATTAAAAACTAAAATGTAAATCTAAAAAGTAAAATTATTCACATTGTTATGCTTGTTCTAAAAAGAGCTCACAACAATTCAAAGCACGTCCATTGTATGATCTCTTCATAGAAACTGAGGGGCCCTCAAGCCCATGTTCTCCTGGCCCTCGCCTTGTTCAGACAAGTGACCTGCCGCTGTGTCTCAACCGACCTCAAGCTCCGCCCCTCAGAAAAGGTCACCACACGTCCGATCCTCGTCTCGACGCGTGCGCGTTGTCCACAAATCACGTCACGACTCTAAATTGTGCTTCGATCCTCCCTTGCATCCTGCATGCGTCACATACAGGAGAGAGGAATGCTGGAAGCCGTCCTGAAAAGCCCGATGCCCGAGGCGTCGCAGGCGTTCTGCACCGCCCTTTTATCCAATCAAATCGGGGGCTCGGATTCGTCTCTCTCCGTCAGCCGGGGGCTTCCGTCTGTGAGGCGGGCGCTGTTGGAGCTCGTGGTGCACCAGGACGCCGTGCTGCTCAATGGAAACCCTCTGCTGGCGCCGCTGTGCCAGATCGCCTTCCACACTCAGAATGCCACGGTAGGGTGAGAGGACCTCACCGGTCCGGGTGATGTCACCGGCGTAACGGCGCCTTAGACGCCCGTTAACATGCAGGCCCGTGTTCGGTACGACGTTTGTGCGGGAAAAAAAAGAAATGTTATCGCCAATACAAGTGCTTCACCCAACAATGGTCTTGTCACGAAGACCTTAAGCGTAGCTGCTGTTGTTTACGTTGGCTAAATGCTCCTGAGGCAGAATCGGAGCAACAAGTCACTTTGACAAACCGCATCATCGGTGACCCGGCTGTTTGAGTGAAGCCGGGTGAGAGGCGACTTACGAGGGTTTGAGCACGCCCAGCCAACACGTGTGACCTGGAGTGTGTGACCTCGCCTTTCAGCGGTTCTTCCTGCCGACCATGCCGGAAGATCACTCCAGTGAAGCTTACCAGGTGCTCCTCAGAGAAGGAAAGATGCAAACATTTCGTAAGTGCATAACCGGTGGAATGTGTTTTTACATTTTGATTGTAGTTGCAGCGGTTCTGTGTGTTGATGTGCCGTATCCATAATTTATTCGCAGGTTGTGCCAACGGACATCTCTGCTTTGTCGGCGAGGTAAGCTAGGATCAGTGCGATTATTTGAATGAAGGTTAGGTCAGGTCGTTTGTCCGTTTGGGTTATTCGTTTCTTTCTTTGTCTTTCTGAACTTGGTGTTTGTGTCCTGACAGTGTGGAAAGCCCATGGTCCTATCAAAATGCCCAGACTGTGGCCACGCAGTGGGAGGGAATAATCACTCCCCTGTGGTTGGCTTTCAACGCGTGAATGACAGGTGGCAAACAGATACAACACACCTATGTACTGTTGCATTGGCGACATGTTTCTTTTTACTGAAAATCCCCCCCGTGTGCATTATCCTTAGCTTGGGTGATCAAACGCGGACGGGCCACATATTAGGAGAGGCCCGTGGGAGATTGGAGGCCCCAGAGCGACAGATGACTCCCGCCCAGACCTGCGTCCTGCGGATGCTCACCCACCTCGCAATGCTGCAGGGGGCCAGTAGGAACCGTGCGGTGAGAAGTGACCATTTGTCAAAAGGACGTGAACGTGAACAAGAGGATCCACAATGTGTTGGACGTTTGCTGTCATGACTTGTTGACACGTGTTTTTTCAAATTGCCGTTTATTAGCATTTTTGGCGTACATTTGCATTTTCTGGTGGTTTTTTTGTGTGTCTTTGTAGATGGTTTAAAATACATTTTTCATTGGATTATTTGTGTTACTTTTTTGTTGAGCTGCATTGTTTGTCTGTTTTCTGATTTAGCTATTTGTAAACCTGATTTATATCTTAATTTCCTAGTTTGAAATGTGCTCAAAAACACAGGCGCAGAGTTGAATATTTTTTTGTACATTCAGCCAGGGTTGCAAATAGCAAATCTCGCACATTGTACATCCGAGCGCTTTGTCTTCTTCTTCTTCTTCTTCTTCTTCTTCTTCATTTCGTGTCTTTGAAGCGTTTTTATATGACAGTTCCCATTTTTTTACACAGTCCTTTGCGTTTTGAATTGAACAATGCGAGATCCTTTGAGCTGCACTGGTTGGGTAGTAGGGGGCAGACAAGGCAGTGCTGCATTGTATGGTCCTCCACTTTGAAGCCGAGCCGAGCGCTTTGCGAGGTGGTTTCCGAAAAGCGCAACATAAATGTGTAAATAAAGTTTCTTTTTTTTTTTTTATGACAATTCCACCAGGCCGTCAATGGCATGGTCCATCCCGCCCCGGGTGATGTGGTGGCCTTTCTGTGGCGTCACCTGGAGCGGGACGTGGCGACGCTGGGCCGCGCTCTGGATCTGAACGCCGACGACACCGCCGTGACGGTCCACCTTGTCCTCGCCAAGTGCGCGGAGGCGACGCCAGGTGACGGCTCACTGAGATTTTTCAGAAGTTCCCCCCGAACGCTCTACGGTATATATATCGTGATTGGGTCCGAACCCAGTGGTGTTATGTGACTTCGTGTTTGACGTGATTTTTTCATGTGACGCTGCGAAGGGCGTGGAGGGATGCCGGACCTGACTACCAAACAGGGACGGGCGCAGTGGGAGACCCGTGTCTGTCAGGCCGCCGTCGACCCGGTACTTAAGGTGGGCAGCGCTTCAGAACCGAACCCAACACCTCGCAGGCGCCGCCTACCGCGGGCGCGCAGTCGCGGACGTTGATCGCAGCTCGCCGTGGTTCGCGTCGTACCTAGCACACGCCACAGGAGCGGCAGTTGTGATAACCGCCATCTTTCCACCGGGTGGTGCTGTCTCTCCGATTTGTTTATCACCGCCGATGGCATTCTCCCCGCCGTCCCCGTAGAATCTGAAGGGGGATCTGGCAGAAGCCCGCGAGAGGATCACCGCGGACGACAGCCTGGCGGCGAGTCCCCTGATGAGGCTGCTGCACGGCGACCCCGGGCCCCTGCTATCCCTGCCCTCCGATTGTCCCACCGAGCGCTCGGCCTTCTGGAGCCTTCCCGAGACCGTGACGGTGGAGCGCTTCTCTCAGCTGGTTGGAGAGGACCCAGGCAGAAGCTCGTTGCCCCTGCTCGTCATCTTCGTGAAGAAGGTACCGCCGTTGTTTTCTGAGGCCGAGGCTCTCTGTGGTGTTTTTTTCCGAAAACGCGACGCGACGTTCACACCTCAGGGGAGACGCCGAGCGGTGCTGAGCGGCCGGTGAGGCGAGTGACATCGGCTGGTTGGGTTTCAGCCGATCCGGAAAGATCCAAGCGCAATAGCCTGTGCGTTTCACCGGAGATGGCGCGCTGGCCTACGTTGGAGCGAATGGGGACGTGAGGATGTCAACTGAAGGTGAACATGTCCCTTATTTCTATGTGTCACGTGTGTCTTTCTCAGATGTCCTGCATCAGACAGTTACACCACCTCCCGGAGCTGGCGGCATTGCAGTCCGACCTTCTGAGAATATTTCCCCTGGCGTCGTCGGACACAAGATCCCAGAGCGTTGGCGAGATGTTACACCGGTTACCAGCAGGTAACGTGGGCTGACCTCAACAGCAACACAGTGCAGCGACGCCAATGAAGCCAAAGGAACAGCAGCATGGTGACGCTTCCTTTTGTTTCCGACAGGACGCCAGAGCAAGGTGGTCCTGGAGCGCGTGAGGAGATTCATTGACGTGTGGAACTGTCTGAGACTGGAAATGGCCCATGACTGTAAGCACGCACGAGCATCGCGCATCGCCTCGCCACTTTGACGCGTGTACAATATTTGCGGTATAGGTTTGCGTAGGTAATACTTCAGAGGCAAAAAACGCTCACGGCTGTCTGTGTGTGTGTGTACGTCGAGCAGCAGAGCTCAGTTTGGCGTTGAGTGAGAAACAGCTGTGTGAGAAACAGCTGACGATGGACAGCTCTGGGGACTTCCTGGTGCCGAGTCGCCGAGGACCGGGGTCCTGCCTTCGAACCCTGGTGGACTACCTGGCGGCCACCCACAACGCTCTGGTGGCCGGGGCCAGGAAGGTCAACAACCAGGAATACAGGTGTGTAAGATGGCGACTCTCAAATGCTTCGTCCATCCGAAGTTTACATGGAAATTCCAACCATGGAGCACAAGTGAACGTCTCCATTACCTATACCTAACCCACTGAGTAAGGCCCTCTGTGATAGGCTAATGCGATCACTACAAACAAGCATTCACGGCATTAGCCAAAAAGGTGGCGCAAAGTCTGTGTCATATAGTGACAAAGCAGAACTATGCCAAAAAACCTGTTTATTTTATATTGTCAGATTGATAAATTGACGTAGTCAATTGTCGTAGTCATCGTCTGCTGTCTTGGAAAACCTTAAAAACGGGTCCCCAAACTACGGCCCGCGGGCCTTATAAAGTATCTGCACTTAATGATTAAGGTTGGCATTCTAATTAAACACACACACACACACATACACACACACACACACACACACACACACACACACACACACACACAATATCGTATGTTCCAAGAGGATAAAATGTTCAGCATGTAAAATGAGGCCTGTACACCAAGTTTCAAAATGTTTCTCATTCTGGACAGCGGGGCTGATCGTTTGACTTTGAACATGAATTATAGCGCCCCCTGTGGATGAAATCATCCC
>OMKI01010729.1:18359-35904 GCA_900302315.1 Phycis blennoides | reverse complement strand
AGTCAGGAAGGAGCCCTCAGGGTTAAAGCACTTCTTCCCATTTGGAATCGACTACAGAGTACAAGCACACAAATACACACACGCGCACACATATGCACACCCACACGCACACACACAACACACACACACACACACACACACACACACACACACACACACACACACACACACACACGTTGTGGGGGAATTTTATTGGGGCTGTCGCCTCATTTGTGATCGGATCCCCCCCCCAATATCACAAGAGCAGTGGTAGGAAGGAACCAGGCTCTTACTTTGTATATTTTATAAAACTCTGTTGTCTCAAACTGTACAAAAAAATTTTGGTGGTTTTCAAAGACAAGAAAAAAAAAATCGACACCGAAAATCACAAAACGGAACATTAGTAAGAACAGACTATGTTTGAAGTTGCAGGGGGAAAAAAAAGCAACATGACGCAAATGGCTGCCGGCTGCCAAGGATTTCAGCGTTCTGACGCTCGTGAGAGTCGGACCAGAGAACCACACAACATGACACACTCGGGAACAGTCACCCTGGGCTCTGAACACAGAGGATGACTGCGTTTGCTTCTCCATTGTCTCTCCACATACTGACACAGGACACCTGAACACATCGCCCCCAAGAGTTGAAAGCAATACCTTTGCGAGGTAATTTCCTGGTGATAGAAATGGTGTCCAAAACCACAAGCAATATGAAATGAGGATCTCTTCAATGGCAATTTTTTAAGCAATTCAACAGATCAAATTCAGGAGGCTAGGGGCCCAACAGAGTGTTACTTTAAAGTGCTACAATGGGAAGATGCTTCACATGGATGTATGAAGATCCCTTCATCCATGGTTTAATAAGATTCATAGGTGTGGTGGAGGCAGGATTATATATATATATATATATATATATATATATATCATATATAGTACTATATAGAATGGCTAAATCACCATAGGTATTGGTATACGTGATGTGGTATTGATAATGCATCGAAATCCAAGGGGACCAGAATGAAATACTTGCACCAGACGATGCCTAGGTGACATTGCCTAGGTGACATGCTGGGGGTTGCCTAGGTGACATGCTGTTCAGCTGATATTCTAACGTGTGACTGGAGTGAAGGGTCATCAGAGCAGCTTACCTAGAAAGTGCAGCGATGTTCCCTATTGTGTAGAAGACAGCAAAAAGCTTAATCCCACCTGGGAGGAATAACAGTGCTGAGCCCTGGCGAAGCAAAAACACAAAAACAAACAGCTTTTGGTCAGCATACTGGATACACATTCAGAGGTAGGGCTATGAAGAACATGATAGCCCCTCGTCATTTTGTTGCTACTTGTTCACATGTTTTGTGGCTAATCGTTGTGATTCTCATAGATAGGGGCGCCCCCTAGTGTGAAAGGACAGTACAACAGAAGTCTGATGGATAATTCCCTGCTCACGTAGAAGCGCTGCAATTTCACAGAACATTTACTCTTGCCAATGTACAGCTATTAAAACATTCACTCAAGTAAGAAGCAGAATCATTACAAAAGCACTCTATTATTAAATATTACTATGACTATTACAAAAACAATTAATAAGAAATCACTCTTGTATAAGAACAGGTCCTCCAGATATGGCCAGAGATTGTTATAAAAACATAGAAACCAATGCATTGAATAAAAGTTACAAAAATGGAATAACATGCCATCACAAACTGCTGTTGCGGTACAGGAAATTATGTGGCAGACCCAAGAACAGGAATGTATTGCATATGGCTGACCCATGTTCTCCTCAGTATATCACCCACAGCAACGGCAGGCATCAGGCATAAAACTGGTGGAAGCTAAAATCTGATATTTCAGATGCTAACAAACAGTTCTCATAGGTCGCTGAATGGAATATGCTCAATATCAATATCAATTGCTATTTACAATGAAAGGAGAAAGGAGAAAAAATTCTCTGAAACTGCTAAAAAAAAAAATAGATAACCGCACGATGAGGGAACTCTTTGCAAAACCGTGGTTGTCACTGTAAAGTAACGAAAACAAGACACATTCTTTTATGTCTGAGGTTCTTCAGGAAGCATAAATGACCAGAGCAGCTTATCAAGGGCTGTCAAAACACAGGAAATGGGGTGTAGATGTGGTGGTGACATGAGGGGGGGGGGGGGGTGGAAACCAGGCTTACACACACCGTTACAAAAGACATTCACAAGAGCTCATGCCCGAGTACTCAGCATGACTGAATACAAAGACACTAAAGATGCCCCCCTCACCAGTATCGAGCAGAGAACGCCTCCAGCGAAACAGATGACGAACCATTTCACCCTGGTGCTGTAGTTGAGTGTGGAGGCATCAAGGATCTGCACAGAACAATCAGAGGATGTCACAGGACAATGGGCATAGGCCCACGAGGGCCGGAGCCTTCCGTAAATAGGGGGAAGCGCGAAGCCCATGTTTAACATGTTCCTGGTGGAGATGAGCCCCTCGTGCATACTTCACAACACACGCACAGACACAGACACACACACAAACAGACACACACACACACACACACACACACTGAAATAGTTTACATTAAAAAGTCAGTTTCCTAATCACGTGTGCTGTAACCTAATTGCATATGAAGGGGGGTAAGAGTGGAAACGACACCGACACAATACAACACATGCATACATCTGAGTAACTTAATGACAATACAGAATCATCACGTCCATATCTTACCTCCTTTTTTCCTGCTCCCAGTGAAAGCGTGCAAAAGCGTCAACACACACACATCCAATGCATAAGTCAATGGACGTAAGGATAATTTAAAGGAGATCAACGGTGATACAAAACAGGAAGCACGTGACAGCTTGGACGACCATGGTCATTGTAGATAAATAAATCAGCGTTCTTTACTATTAGGTTCATAGCATATGTACGTTTTAAACCAAACAAATGACAACACATGTTGTGTATATTAACACATTACCTGCGAAGTCAGACCCAGCTCTTCGTTCTCTTCCTGACCACTCAGAACGCGACGCAGCTTGTCCATGGTTGAGAATGAGATGGACAGTGTTGTTATGTATCCCGCTGATCACTCTATTATTTGTCACCTGAGCGTTTGGTTTTATTCTCGTTAACTTTGAGGAGTGTATATGGTTCACTGGTTCACTGCTCACTGGTTTCCGGGCTGGTCCAAGCGGAAGTTCCTCCCTGACGTCGGTTGAAAACAGACGGGACGTCCTCCGCAGCCATCTCTGCAGTAGGAGCGTATCTAAACTCTGGGCCTTCCTCTAAACAGTGGGCGTTTCCATACCGTCGCAGTTCATTGGTCGCCGTTAAGTGTCCTCAACGCTTTGGGGCGTTTCAGTGTCTACACTAACGAGCGCCATTGGTTGGCCGTGAACGTTCTCAAACCTTTGATTGGCTGCCGGAAGAAGAGCGTTATCAAGGTTTTTGTCCACGCCTTTTCATTACATCCATCATGCTCGTATACGAGGATTTGGCAATTAATGTGAACGTCAGTATTTTGTTCGTAAGGATATCATGGCACGGAATTAGGATGAACAAGTAGGCTATGCCTAGTTCAATGGTAACCGTACCAAAGCCCAATATGAGGTTGGCATGTGTTAAAAAATCTAAATCAAATCAATATTCGCCAAAATTCGTCTAAAACATGTATCAGCAGGTGAACTTACCTGTCAGTAGAGCAGCAGGTGAACAGGGCTGAGTCACGTGACCTGATCCGCTGACAAACTGATTACTTCATGGTCAAGTATCGGATTTTGTTATTGACCAAAACTTTAGCATGTATACATTTTATTGAAACCATGCACATGAATAAGCATTAGCATTCTTATGGGGAATTCTATAACACGCATTATTTCGTTTATGGCTTCAGGATGCTCTGTTGGTGTGAGGTAACTAGAGTAAGCTCATAGTTAATTTGGTGAGATAAAAGTTGATCATGTCATTCAATTCTCATTTCTTGATTTGGTTATTGAAATTCTAAATGCATGCTGAATGCAAAACACTAGCTCTTAGTTTTAGTGTAACTCCCAAGTAATCGCAATCTACGGTGGGCTATATGCCCCTTCATGTTGTGATTGAGATCCAGTTCGGCACCGAAGTGACACAGGCTGGGTACTATGGTAATTCCGCCATCTAGTGGACATACAATCAAGTGTCACGTTTCGCCATGATAAATAGAAAACGAAGACAGTTTGTCACACGCAACTAAGCCATGCAGTCACTTATAATTCGTTGAGACGAATTTGGGTATGAAATTGATCAAAGACTCAAATATCATTTTTAATCATGCATTAAGTCAGCGTGGGCATCACTCCAATGGTTTCATTGTGCAACACAGAAAAATAATGAAATATGAAAGTGCATCATTCAATTCAACAATGTGACAACTGTCACATTATTATCACATCAACTATCGAGCAGCAACACCTTTCATAAACAGCCATAGCATTATAAAATAGGCCTACTACATACACAAAAGGCTTCACTCATTTCTACATGATAATGACACTTTCAGCACAGTTGTTACGATGAGTTTCATTGCTGATTAATCAAAAGACAGAGAGGATAAAATACATTGCAAGAGGAGCTGGGCGGAGGAGGAGGATTTCTCAGGGCTAGGGTATGAAGGTTGTTGTTCTCCAACGGGACTATCCTGTCTGGGGAGTTTCCACCCTCTCTATTCTTCGCTGGAACAAAGTCAGCATTAGGGAGACTTGTGTATTGTAACACAAAATAATAACATGAAAACACCCTTGCATGCATGCATGCACGCACACCACACACACACACACACACACACACACACACCGTGGAGAACTACTTTACTTGTATTCCTCTGGAATACAAGTAGAATCTCTGGAATCTCTGGAAACAGCATCTACACCTGGAAATGTTCAAGACACTGGAGACAGTCAGCTGTCTTTTACTGGACACGGTCAAGTCTGGTTTACATGTATTTCTTTAGATTATAGATAATACATCTAGCTACATATACTAATGTTTACATTGGACAAGACTATTAAACATGAACAAGGAAAAGTGTGATTATGGAACCTTTTGCGAATTATTTTATTATTCACACACACACACTCTCACAAACACACACCCACACCCACACCCACAGTGGACACTCTCGTAAGGGAAATGGGTGGAGAGGTGCGGTGCCGTTTTGAACCTTTACTCTTGTCTGTCCGCCGGGGAGACAAACTGCTTCCTGTGGTATAGGAATACAGCTGTAGACACATTCAAACCAGAAAGATGGCCGGGATCGCCTACAAACTCCAGCACGACCGGGAGAGATCCCAAGGCATCGGCGGGTACACGCGGGCGGTGAACCATTACAACCAGGACTTCGAGGCGCTGAGGAGAGACTGTTTGGACCGCGGGACGCTGTTTCAGGATGAGTCATTTGAGGCCGTGACATCTTCCTTAGGTTTTAAAGATCTTGGACCAAGTTCACACAAAGTCCGTGGGATAAAATGGAAGAGACCGACGGTTGGTAGATAAATATGGAACACACGTGCAATTACAGAATCGCTTCCTCCAGTTATGTTAGCATCACCTGCACGAAGACTGACAGGTGGATGAGATTCAATCAGATTAGATTAATCTTTATTGTCATTGTGATATTGAGCAGAAGTACCAGGACAATGAAATGTAGTTTCTTTGCAGAAGTGCAAAGGAGCAGTATTACATTTACATTCAGGGCATTTAGCAGACGCTTTTATCCAAAGCGACTTACAAAGAGTACATTTGTCATGAGAAGGTGAAACATTTCATTGCTGATAATACAGTATGAAAGTCACCAGAACAAGTTTCAAGCATTTCAATTGCTGGGTTAACCATTGCTAGTATACAACATCTCTGACTAATTGCCAGTATGTATGTACATGAATAGTGCAATATGAGTGCACAGTTGTAAAGTGACAGTAGTAAGTAAACATTGGCCCTGTAAAGTAACCAGTAAACAGTAGTAACAACAACAGTAGTGCAAGTAGTAACAAATAAACAGTAAACAGAGGTAGAGGTAAGTAGAGGTAGTAATTATACAGGTAGAAAGGTTTAAGAGGTTTGTTATTGGGGGGGTTTTAGCAGGACAAATTGATTACAATAAGGTCAATAATAATGTCAAACGGAGCCTGTTGGCCAACCTACATGACAGAATAGGTCATTTGCCAATATGACCCAAAACGACCCGTACGGGCATATGCTGGTACGGTGTCCCTACACAGTCAAACCACACGGGTAGTAGCATGTTGAAAGATGCTGGCGAAATGTGACGTCTATAATTATGGTTCTTGCATTGTCACATTCACATCCAGAAAGATAACATCCAACATCACACCCATTAGTCAATCAATGTCGATTGATTGACTAACTGTTTCATTGATTATGTATTCCAGGAACTGTGCAGAAATCCAAAATTCATACTGGAAGACGCCACAAGAACCGACATTTGTCAAGGAGCACTTGGTAAGATGCACACTAGCATGTATTGTAAAAACTGTATTGTGTTGTATAGTTCTTTTCCCCTGGGGAACCTGCTCTTTACTGGGCCCTCACCATTTCACTCGGGTCATACAGTATAGCCGAGCTAAACATGGTGCTTTTCTGAATATTTTGCAATAAAAACAAAAAACAAAATCAATCTCTAATTTTAGATCATCTTCACAAAATAGAAAGCATATCACATCCTTTAAACACAGCGTACATACAAATAAATGCATGTCACTGAAAAATACATTCTCCTTATATAAGGTGAGATTGTGTCGTCGCTTATGACTTGCACATGCACGGCATGAACCATAGACCTAAAAAGTAACGATTCACACAGACAGATATATTTCATTTCTCTGCCACTTAATACTAATCTTAATGAGCCAAGGCACAACGAGTTCATCTCGTTTTTAAAAACCGGTGTTGTGGAAACCTCTCACACTTAAAACACGTTTCACGCCTCTGAACATACCTCGACGCTGAGCCCTTGGCACATCCTCACCCCGGCAATTGTAGGGCTGCATTACACACGTCATCGCTTCACCTTTCAGTCTGCACCCAGACAGGCGGAGCAGCAATGCATGTTGAGAAAGAAACAAATTCCTTCAGCTTTGTTGGCTTAAAGTCAACGGGCAGATACACACACGAGGCTAAGGGAAATTCAACAGGTCCAACCTTGCATTGTGCGCGTCTTTATCGTCAAATCCCCTGTGTCCAGGTGACTGCTGGCTCCTGGCAGCCATCGCCTCCCTGACACTCAACAAGCAGGTGTTGTCTCACGTCGTCCCACCCAACCAGGGCTTCGAACACAACTACGCCGGAATTTTCCACTTTAAGGTCGACATTGAATCATGCACACACGCACGCATTCACGAACACTCACGAACATTCACGAGCAGGTAATGATGGCTGTTGCGGGCCCCTCGGGTCATGAATGTCTCAAAGGAAGAAAAACAACCCATTCCCCAAACCCAAGCACGTAAGGTATCCATAATGATAACGGGTCGTTTATCGGCATTGGGTGCGTTTTTTCTTTCTCAACGTGTTGTATCAGAGCCACCAAGAGTCATCTCATGTTGGTGGTTTTTTTTTTCAGCAAGCGAGGGTGGGTGGGGTTTGGAGAGGGGAGGATGGGGGAGGGGTGAGGAGGATGAGGGAGGGGGTGAGGAGGAAGAGGGAGGGGTGAGGAGGAAGAGGGAGGGGGTGAGGAGGGCTTATTTTGTGCACATTTCTGACTTGCGCAGGCTTGAAAGGCCACGTCTTTCACATTGGCATTCACACAGCTTCAAGTGTACCTCACCACTTCAGAGCTCAGAAAGATGTTCATTACCAAGTTGGTTTGCACCTACGAGGAATGTGTCTTTGTGGTTCGTGCGCAACAGTAAGCAGTGAACAATCAACAATAACAACAGACAACACAAACAACAAGCAATACGATGGCGGGGCCTGGTAGATTAAAAAGTAAGTTGAGGTAGCGTTTTAAAAGTGAGTTTAAGTGTTTTAAAGTGTTTTTCAGTGTTATAGAGTGTAGTAGTGCATTAGTGCATCAGAATCAGAAATTAGAAACAGCTTTACTTCCAGAAAAACGAAAGATAGATACATAGATAAATACAGAAGATAAATACACATTTTTAAAAGTTATACAAGATGTAAGAATTCTGCATTATTGTAATGCCTACAGTAAAATTCAAATATTCCTGTAGTATTATTTCCCCACCATTGAACTTTGAACACATTAGGTGCATTTTCTGAAGAAAATATGTGCTTGCTGTCTGGCGGCGGTTAGCATGCTAACAAGATGATATGTTAGCAGGAATGTTACAGCATACGCACAAACCTGTGCTAGCATGCTCAGGCTCACTGAGATGGGCTAGTGTCAACCCTCCCCCAGTGAACGGTGTGATATACCGTACGAGGAGGAGGAGGAGGAGGAGGAGGCGGCGTTTCGCGGTGGCGCCGGGAGCCCCGGCCCGGCTCATGGCGTGCCTTCTTGCGTGTGTCCTCAGTTCTGGCAGTTCGGTGAGTGGGTGGACGTGGTGGTGGACGACCGGCTGCCCACCAAGGACGGGGAGCTGCTGTTCGTTCACTCCGCTGACAGCTCAGAGTTCTGGAGTGCCCTGCTGGAGAAGGCCTACGCAAAGTACGAGGCTAACCATTCTTTAATGATAATGATTATTCGCCATATGCTAAGTATGGAGGGACTAAACTGCGTGTAGAAGGCCGACACCAAGCATAAGGCTTAGGCTAACTATGGAGGCCATATGTTAAGTATGGAAGGGCTATGCTGATTATAGCAGACCTACACTAAGTATGGATGGCCTTTGCTAAGTATTGAAGACCTATGTTAAGTATGAACAGCCTTTGCTATACAAGTAGATAGACCTACATTAATGGAATTATGGAAGATCTCCACCGAGTGTGGTCGGAGGGCCCGACAGGACCCCAAGGCATCTTCTAGTGTTGCCCTGCTGGATGTCTGTCTGTCTGTCTGTCTGTCTGTCTGTCTGTCTGTCTGTCTGTCTGTCTGATGTGCTGTTGTACGAGACCACTGAGGTCTGCACTCCTCTGCAGGCTGAACGGCTGCTACGAGGCCCTGTCAGGCGGCAGCACCACAGAAGGCTTCGAGGACTTCACCGGCGGTATCGCGGAGAAGCACGACCTGCAGAAGGCGCGACCCCACCTCTTCAAGATCATCAGGAAGGCCCTGGACAGAGGCTCTCTCCTGGGCTGCAGCATCAACGTGCGTGTTCGGGGTGTCTCCGGCCCACGCCTGCCTCCTCGCGGTCAACGGGAACGCCCCGTTCCACATCGTCGTGGCGTCCACCGCTGACTCCTCCCCCCTCTGCCCTCTCAGATCACCAGTGCTGCAGATTCAGAGGCCGTCACTTTTCGCAAGCTGGTCAAGGGCCACGCCTACTCGGTGACGGGAGCAGAGCAGGTGAGGTGCTGCCACACGTTTGAAAGAACCACGCAGAGGTGCGGTGAGTCACCGCGCTTCCACAGAGCAAGACGGATCTGCTTCCAAATCCAACAGACGCACTGTAAACATAAGAGGTGGTTTCATAGTGGATTCGATTTTTGCCCTGGTGGCTGCTATATGTACCTTTCCCAATGTGTTATATTGCCTCCTGTTTGTTTTGTCCCATCCTAATATCCTGCTTTGTTTGAAATCTGGTCACATACAGTATATAAAGCAACATATTTAACTGCTGCTTGGCAACGTCTTTTGAATGGCGTCTTTGTTTCTTTGGGAGACTGACGTGCGTGTCTCTGGCGTGTCCACCAGGTGGCGTGCCGGGGCGACGAGGTTCAGCTGATCAGAGTGAGGAACCCATGGGGTCAGGTGGAGTGGACCGGTGCGTGGAGTGACAAGTGAGTGTTCAGAGAGTCATGTGACCCGGTTTTGCTCTGGTTTCTCTTGAGTTGACGTACTGGTTTCACCAAACCAGTACGCGGGGCGCAGTACACGGACGGCCACGTTGGGTCGTGACGGAGGCTACACTCTGTAAACCGTCATCATGTGTAGTGACTCACGCTTAACCTAAGCTATGCCTGTGGGCTTAGGTCTGATCAATACAGCAATATGGGTGTGTGTGTTCTGACAGCCCGTAGCTGTTTAGTGGCATCCTTGCAAAACCTGACTATGACTGCGCTCACAGTTTAATTCCGTACTGGCAGCATGACTGTTTTTTTGTCATGTGACTTAGAACTCAGTCTTCAATCTTGAATTCAAATAGACGTTCACGTGAGCTTTTACGAGGGAGGCTACTATCTGTTCATCCCCGCGGTTGCAGTGCGACAGCAGGAATGTTCTTTTGTCAGTAAATGCAAATGTGGATAACGCAATTTGTATTGGGAAAAAACGTCCACGTCATTTGCATTGAGTTGACTACCGTTCTGCACGCCGTGTCCCCGCAGCTCTGCAGAGTGGCGCTACTTGCGGGCCGAGGATCGAGACAGACTGAAGAAACGCTCGGAGGACGGAGAGTTTTGGTAACGTCTCTGACGTTTACTTCTATTCTTTCTATGCTCTCTCACATGCTATCGTCTCAGTTCGCTGCGCTGCAGCCAGCAGCGGTTTGTTGGAAACGCTTCCTGGCACGCTAATGCTGCCGTGCAGCCACTGGCTGCAGCCGCAGAGTCAGAAGCAGCCGACCAGCCGGTTTTCCTGGTATATTTCTGCGAGTGTCGACGGCTGTTCTCAGACACGGCGTGGTAACAGGCCGGCCACTCGCCCGCCGTGTCCATAAGTGTGTCACGGCGTGTCTTCTGTTGTCCCCAGGATGTCCTTCTCTGATTTCCTGCGCCAGTACTCCACACTGGAGATCTGTAACCTCACGCCGGACGCACTGACGGACGACCAGTACAAGAAGTGGGCCCTGTCCGAGTTCGAGGAAGGATGGAGACGAGGCTCCACGGCTGGGGGCTGCAGGAACTACCCGGGTACCGTCCCAAACCAGGACATGGCAGCCGCAGCCCACTCCACTACATTCAGGGACATTTGTCTAGCAGCTTTTATCCAAAGCGATTTAAACGATGAGTGTGTGTTCAGCCACGAAGAGGCAAGCCAGAAACGGCAAGAATCATGCGAGTCCATCACAGGACTCACATGAACAAACTGCTTCATGCGAGTCCGTCACAGGAATCACATGAACAAACTGCTTCATGCGAGTCCATCACAGGAATCACATGAACAAACTGCTTCATGCGAGTCCGTCACAGGACTCACATGAACAGACTGCTTCATGCGAGTCCGTCACAAGACTCACATGAACAAACTGCTTCATGCGAGTCCGTCACAGGACTCACATGAACAGACTGCTTCATGCGAGTCCGTCACAGGACTCACATGAACAGACTGCTTCATGCGAGTCCGTCACAGGACTCACATGAACAAACTGCTTCATGCGAGTCCATCACAGGACTCACATGAACAAACTGCTTCATGCGAGTCCATCACAGGAATCACATGAACACACTGCTTCAAGTTGCTACATATCAGAAACCAGAGAAGGGTTTCTGTTTTTCTCTCCAGGAATGTGAGGAAGAATCTGATTGAACGATGTATTTCAAATTCATCATCCTGTGTACTGTAAGAGACAGGAGAGTCTAGAGGGTTTGGCCGGCGGTTCCCAACCGGTGAAGCCTCAGGACCCATGTGTGTCAGTAGTCATTAGTCACGAGTCACAATCCCCACCCACCAAAAAAAGTTACCCACCAAAAAGTTATTGCAGTTATGAACAACACCTTCATGTACCGATAAAAAACCTTGCGCAAACAAAATGCTTCAACCACTGGGCTGAACACAATTAAATAGTAAGCCAGTGAAACACGGATTAGCATTAAAACACAGTTAATTACTGGGCTTCTTAATAAAGATTATGGATTTGCCTATGCTCTGCGACCCACCTCAACATGCCCTTGCAACACACTTATGAATCACTGGGTTGGCCAGCCGAAAGGGCGTCGGTTTGAACCCCTCGAGGGCCACAGTCTACCTGCAGGGGAAGGTTTTATGCCTACAACCCTGTACCTACCCCACGAGCACAGCGGCCTCTTTCGGAAGGGTTCTGCCTCATGACTGACTATGGCCTAAGATGATCTCATCTCCTGCTGTTAACTGTGATGCCCCCCCCTGGTGCCAGACTCTTTCTGGAAGAACCCCCAGTTTGTCATCAAGCTGGACGAGGAGGATGATGACCCAGACGATGGGGAGGCGGGCTGCACGGTAATCGTGGGTCTGATGCAGAAGAACAAACGCCGCATGAGGAAGATGGGCGACGACCTGGAGTTCATGGGCTTCGCCATTTACGAGGTACAGCACGGCGTTGAGGCTGGGGGGCGGGGGGGGAGGCGGGACTAAGAGGATCTTGTGTTATTAAGTGAAAATGACGGCCCACTCACCACGGTGGTTTGTTTGCGTTTCAGATGCCCGAGGAGGTATGTATGAAAAAGGAGGTTCACAGGGCCTGTTTGCTTTCCACCGAACTATAACACACACAGCTATCACTGGTGAAGATTAGACTGGAATGGCTAAGCGGGTAAAAAAAAAAACAAAAAAAAACCCAACTGTGGTGCTGCTTTAGTTTACCGGGAGACGGCAGGTCCACATGAAGAAGAGGTTCTTCCAGACCACCTGCTCCGAGGCTCGCTCCGAGACCTTCACCAACATGCGGGAGGTTTGCAACCGCTTCTGCCTGCCTCCCGGAGAGTACCTCGTCGTGCCGTCCACTTACGAGCCCAACCACAACGCAGACTTCTACCTGCGCGTCTTCACCGAGAAGCAGGCGGAGTTCCAGTACGTTCTCTCTCTCATCTCCCGCCAGTCCCAAAAAAAAAAAACCATCACAGATATGAATATGTGACCGGTGACTTTTGTCTCTTTTTTTCCCAGAGAGATCGATGATCCCATTGAATGCCACGTCAAACAGGTGCCGCTTTAAAGGGGTTCTGCATTCGTGATGTCCTGTGAATTGCCGAACACAAAATCTTTTTCAAAAGCTTGTTTTTTTTCATTGACTCTTCTGCAGATTGAGGTGGATGAAGATGATATAGGTCACAACTTTAAGAGTCTGTTTGGAAAACTGTCTGGAAAAGTATGTTATTCATGCATCAATTTAAACATAAATAATAGGCTTATTAAGCACAGCATTTTCTTTTGCTAAAATAGACGATACCCTTTAGCTTTGGTGGTTGAGGTTATTGTGTTGAAATAAAAATGATGTGATTTCTGTACATTCCTTAGGATATGGAAATGTCTGCGTTTGAGCTGCAAAAAGTTCTCAACAAAGTGGTGACAAAGCGTAAGCAAGGTTTTGTTTTCATCTCGTCGGGATAATCTCATGCTCATTGCTAAAACAACATTCAATACATTTATATTTCTGCCATTTTCTGTCCCCAGGGGGTGACATTAAGACCACTGGGTTTAGCTTGGCGACTTGTCGCAACATGGTCAATCTCCTGGATGTATCCTTCCTGGCTTTTATAGGACCGTTACGAGGAGCGGAAGTGCATAAAAACACACAAAAGAGCCTCCCATTCTGAGTACAATCATCTTTTCCTTGACCCCGCCGCTGACAGAAAGACGGAACCGGAAAGCTGGGCCTTGTGGAGTTCAAGATCCTGTGGACTAAGATTGAGAACATGCTGGTGGGGCTCGGTTGAGTAGTGCTATGAAGGACACATGACATCGTAGGGAGCCCACGTGAGCCGTAGTCCTCGGGTGTTGTGTGTGTGTTGTGACGGAGGGGGGGTGTGGCCTCTGGGACAGGTGGTGTACAAGAAGAGGGACGTGAACGGCAGCGGCTGTATGTGTGCGTCTGAGATGCGCATGGCTGTCGAGGAGGCCGGTGAGGATTTGGGAACGTTTTGCTGAAGCGTTGACGATTAAAAACATGTTCAGTGTTTTGTGTGCCATTTTTCCGGACTCTCGTGTGTGAAACGTCTTTGTGGGCCTTTTCTATTTGCGTTCTTTTTTTTTTGCTTGTTTCTTTCTGTGTGTTACTTGAATACATATATTTTGGTGGCAGGATTTTCCCTCAGCAACCCTCTGCATCAAGTCATCGTCGCGCGCTACAGTGAGCCAGACCTCAGCATCGACTATGACAACTTTGTGTGCTGCTTGATTCGTCTGGAGATCCTCTTCTGTGAGTCGCGTCCTTCGATCGCGACCGTTGTCGTCCGACACCCGGTCCGCAGGTGCACTCACACGCAGCGAAGGACGCGTGACACATCTTCTAACGTTCGCTCTCGGTTCGCTCCCACACAGCCACCTTCGAGACCCTGGACAAAAACCACGCGGGGAAGGTGCAGCTGAACACTCTCGAGGTACGCAGGCTGAGGACGGCCACAGACGAGTCCCTTGCAGGTGACGCGCTGGACAACACTGCCACCTCACATGTCGCTTCTCTTTTATTCACAGTGGCTGGAGTTGTCCATGGCGTTGTAGGGCGGCCCTGGCAGTTTCCCAGCGAAGAACACAGTCTGAACGAATCCCACGTTGAACATTTTCAAATACATTATCATAGATGTGTGTGTGTACATTTTTGTGGCCACATTCCCCCCCTCTTGTACATATCACTTGATAGTGCTATGCTAATTGATATATATATATATATATATGGGAGTGTTTTCACTGTGATAATAAAGGATATACATTTGCCAATCCATCAATACATGAACATCACCTGTCCTGTTCAGTGGGTGAAGTCGTATGTGTGTACACGGGCCTGCAGTAGGCTGCTGATGATTCAACATCACGTGTGGTCATCTCTAGTCTTGAGGTTGTGTAGGCCTGTGTTCTCCCAACACACCTCACAAATAGGAGTTGATACCACGCAGCCAAAAAGTGCTTCACAATTCCTTCAACTGCACTGGATGGGGAAGGAAGGCCTCTTTATGGACCAGATTCATGAGGGCTTCACTCTGAGTTGGCATGGTTTAACTCTTGTTGAAGTCTACTAGCAATTCCAAGAAATTTCCCCAAGGCTTACTAAGCAATCACCACCATCTGCTGGTGTCCCTGTCCATCTGCAGCACCCTACAACTGGTTTGGAATGTCAAGTAGGCCTTTTAACGTTTTCATACTTCACTCATTTCACTTTTCCATTACCTACTAATTGACTATTGGCAAAGTTGCTTGCGTCGCCTTTAATTTAGTCTACAAATCCTCATCATAAAACACCACGTCATCTCTTTGACTTGTATTTGCCTTCTTCAGCATCCACAGGCTGAACATCATGTGAATTTATCGCGTGACAAACCATGAGGGCGTTCCCCTATACTTGTCTCATCCATAGGCCTCACTCTCATCTCAACCCAATATGCCCGAAAGAGAAAATAAGTCACGCCGAGTTGTATGTTTGCGAGAGGCAACGCCTCGTAGCCAAAAAGGCCTCCTCAGACATGTTCTCCTCTTACCATATTAGGCTGTAAAAACGCACCACGTTGCAGTTAGGTTGAGATGCGTGAAGACGACCCTTGCCCATATAAGGGTGTTCCTTGCGGCTATCGCCTCTTCCTTGTTCCTACTTACCTTCGGAGTTTACTGAACCGGAAGTTCATGCTTAATTAATTAATGATTTTAAATAGTTGCACCTTTGTTCAAAAAAAATAAATACACAACGTGCCACACAATCACCACCCGGGTTATTTTTCGATAGGATAGTTACGCGTAGCCTATTTCAGGTAGTTTTAGCTCACCTGAGGGCGGGAGGTAAAGGTGTGCGCTTTCTGGTTGACTCCGCCCACTTGGACCTGCTTCTTTTTTTACCAACTTGTCGCGGAGCACAACTCTTGTTCCTGTACCACGCACACACACGCCGAGATGGTAAGTAAGCTTTCCAAGGTGGAGTGGCGTTAAATCGTTTTGGGTTTATCGGCTTCGAAGGAATCTCCAGTCTTGCGTCTTATTAAGTCCGACGTCGAGTTAATTGTAACCCGTTTTACCTCCTTGTTCTTACACGCACAATACGTCAATTAAGTTTTTTTTTTTTTTTTTTATAATTCATGTTGTTAGTTTTTTTTTTTTCTTCTAAGCTTCAGAATAGGCGACGTGGGCCTATCCACGATGATACTTTGTTACTTTTTAATTTTATTTTATTTTTTTAAATGTTTTTGTAATGGGTGAACTCGTGTGCGTTTCGTCTCTGGTCGAGGGTTTTCTCTGTACATGGGGGAACTAAAGCCTGCTTCTAACTGGTCACAGCATAGCACCCCGGGGCGCTCTGGCTTGTGCTGACTTGTTCTCATGTGGTGGAATGCACCAGTCAAGTCGGAACATCATTCAGCGCCACTCTACTGGAATGCTGTTGCCAAGCCCTATTTTATTTAATTTTTTTGTTTTACATCGTTTTGGATGTCGCTTAGTATTGCATCGCTTTAGTTATTTTTGAATTGATTGAAATCATTATTCAGTTCCCTGTGTTCTTAATTAACACCAATTGATTGATACACTTCCCTGCGTTCTTACTTGGCACACTCGTTTTGTGAAATGCGAAACGCATTTTGTGAAATGCGTTTCAGTCAAGAATGCGTTGCCAGTGAAAAGCAAATCGTTTTAAAGAAATATTCACTTGTAGGCCTTTTGTATGACTTGAATCCGTGCTTTGACATTGTGATGTGATGTGCAAAATGTTTTTTTTTCTTTTTTCTTTTTAACCGATTTCTAACAGACGTCGGGAGTCAAAGTATCCGATGATGCGAAGGAGTGTGTCGATAAAATGGCAGTCCACCTCTCCAAGGACGATAAGATGGAGCGGTACAAGATCTTGTTTTTCACGATCGACGACGCGATAGGCGAGATCGTAGTGGATCACGCCAACTCCGTCAAAGTAAAGGATGTGGCCAACCAAGACCCCTTCAAGATCCTCCAGGATAAGATTATGGCGTACAAGGGTTGCTATGCCCTCTACGATTGCCACTACGAAACCAACGAGACGGAGAAAACCGAATTGGTTAGAATCATGTGGTGAGCATGATTCTCGGGTGTTGGGTTTGGGTTACTGAGGTCAAATGTTTACAGCTTGCACTGGCGATGCCACGTATGTACTTAAAGAGCAAGTGAACCCTCGGCTTCAGTTGGAGTACGAACAGCATGACCTTTACAAGCAGGAGTAGAGTAGGTTGAGTTGGACCATGGATAAACCGATGCTTAAAGTGGAACGTTACGTGTTTTGGCGAGGCTGGCAAAAACGCAACATTTCACTCCTGTTGAGGGATTTGTTTCAGTCACGGTGATTTAAAATGGCCTAGATTTATGTGCTTCCAACCACAAGACATTAAGCTACTGCATTGAAACCAAACTGGGCGTCGATTACGCTTTAAATGGTGATGCACTGATGAAATGATCTAATTTGATGACGCTGGCCAGCAGTTTGACTATTTTCCTAATTTTACATTTAGACCATTAAGCAGACGCTTTTATCCAAAGCAACTTACAATAAGTTCATTTGTCAGAAGAAGGTGAAACACTTCATTGCTGTTAATATAGTAAGCAAGTCAACAAGACAACAAGTTTCAAGCATTCCAATTGCTAAAAGTGAACAACTACAGATCAAATTTAG
>OMKI01010721.1:0-15623 GCA_900302315.1 Phycis blennoides | reverse complement strand
TGTCTGTCTGTCTGATTGATTGATTGATTGATTGATTGATTGATTGATTGATTGATTGTGTGTTTGTGTGTGTGTTTGTTTGTTTGTTTGTTTGTTTGTTTGTCTTTGTGTGTGTGTGAGTCTGTGTGTGTGTGTGTGTGTGTGTGTGTGTGTGTGTGTGTGTGTGTGTGTGTGTGTGTGTGTGTTTGTTTGTTTGTTTGTGTTTGTGTGTGTTTGTTTGTGTGTGTGTGTGTGTGTGTGTGTGTGTGTGTGTGTGTGTTTTTTTGTGTGTGTGTGTGTGTGTGTGTGTGTGTGTGTGTTTGTGTGTGTGTGTGTGTGTGTGTGTGTGTGTGTGTGTGTGTGTGTGTGTGTGTGTGTGTGTGTGTGTGTGTGTGTGTGTGTGTGTGTGGTGTGGGGGGGGGGGGGGGGGGGGGGGGGGGGGGGGGGGGGGGGGGGGGGGGGGGGGGGGGGGGGGGTGGGGGGGGGGGACTCACAGGCAGACAGCAGAGGGAGGGCGGGGTGGTGGAGAGGACCTTGCTTTGCTGTGGGAGGAAGGAGGCGACTTGGAGGAGCTGTCAAAAAAAACGGGGAGAGGAGAGAGGAGGATGAGGATGATGAGAGAACGAGGAAGAAAATGAGACGAATGGTCCATTTGAGGAGTGGGCAAGGACTGAGCAGTGGAACGGAGACAAAAGGCTGCGAGGAGAAGGGAGCAGTGGAGGACTAGGTAGAATAAGGTCCCCGCAAGGAAAGCCTCTCCATAACAACTGGCACACCGATGATGTCATTTCTAGCCAATCCGGGAACAGCTCTCTCGGATACCCTCTTCAATAACGTATAGTCTGTGGGTGTGTGTGTGTGTGTGTGTGTGTGTGTGCGTGCCTGCATGCATGTGTGTGTGTGCACTGCGCACGCAGATCTGTGGTGCTCCTATCAATGAAGGGGACAGGGTAAACCATTTCTGTACAATATCGGAGGTCCACAAAGATCAGCGAAAGGGCGCAGATGCAGAAACAAGAAGCAGACACCATCGCAGTCCATTCTCCGCAGTGTTGGGAGTCAAGAGCAACAAACAAACAACATATATGCAAATAAGGAATCTGTAAATAAGAGCTTTGAATCCTTCTGCAGTGTGATGAGCTCACTCCAGTAGTCAAGCTGATAAGCTACTGCCTTGCTTTCACTTGCTCTCACTATACTCGCCCAACAGAAAAATTCATGAATTATTAATTTGCTCCCAAAAGTGTATAGTATACTCTTTGGGGTCTCACTGCGGTGGTTCTCTAGCATGCTCACACCTTTTTAGTTTCAAAATGTGTTGCCATCATTGAGCTGTTTAATGATTTTTTTGGGGAGATGAGTCAAAATACACAATCAGACTGTTGTATTGCTGTATTGTTCTAGCTGTGATTCTAAAAAGACAGATCCACAGTTTGAAAATTAAGTCCCATTGTATAAAATGACTAGTGGTACATCCCGATATGTGCAGTAACACCTTTCTCAGCCTGAATCTTCTTTATTGCAGTCGTAATTCAAATGACTTGGGAATGATCCAACAATGATCCAACTATATCACTCACGTCAGTGAGCGATATGGTGCTTTGATATTCAACTCTCCTCGCTCCAGTAGTGCACTACGGTGCACTGCCAGAGCAAGATTAAAGGAATGACATCAGCTTAGAAGAATGACATCAGCTTAGAAGAATGACATCACTTCTGGAAGGCCTCACAGTGGGTGAGGTCAGTTTATTTGACTCTCAATGAACGCAAGAGTGACGTCATTATAAAGACAGGAACTGATTGTACTATTGAACTGAGGATGATCTGTAAAATGTCTAATTAAATAACCATTCATAATCAAGTGCTAATATGACGTATCTAACAGTTATTCACATTGAAATAGGAAACAGTATCACCATAAAATAAACATTTGTTTATCTTTTCCTCATCTGCTTAAACTTGTAACGCTAAGCACTCCATATGCATGACCCAGAACTGCTTTCCATCTTTGAGTCATAATTATTACTATTCCTTTGTATTGTTGTGCTTTACTTGAAACTTGGGATCATGACGTCGACGTCCAACTGGTTGGATGTTGGTTCACCTCAATCCAAGTGCCTTTGAGCAAAGCGACCTTTACCTGCAGCATCTGTTCCAGCATTGAGGCCAGCAGAATCAATCAGGGATTCTACTGAACGTCTCTTAGGGAAACGGCACTAAATGCATAAACTAAACGCGGGGAAAAAGGCAGCACTCCACACATATTCCACGAGACTCGCGAGAGACAGATAGTGTGTTTGCCTCCCCCGGCTGTTAGAAGATTTTCTTTTTTCTTCTTCTCTTTTGTCTACCCCCCGGCAGGGCGGACCAGGACGCGTGGGTGGGTGGGTGGGTGGGTGAACCAGGGGAGGGGAGGCGATGGGGCCGGGATGTGAGAAACAGACAAGACAGAATGAAAAGAATGAGATCAGGGTGGAGTGGAACATCGTGTTGAAATGTCACAGCGGAGATGAGTCACTAAAGGGGGAGGGGGGGGGGGGGGGGGGGGGGGCAGGCTTCGTGAGCACGACTCTATAACCACCCAGATGGTCGACAGGCAGCACCGAAGGAAAACAAAAAAGATTAAAAAAACAAACACCACCAGATTTCAAAGATTTAATTTGTTGGCCGGTTGAACGACAATGTGAAATGTAATAAATCATTTGATTCATGCGTTAACATTTTTAGTATTGCGTGTTCCTGCCGCTCCGAAAAAGGTTCCCGCCAGACACGTGAGCGTGAATGAAGCGAGAGAAGGAAGGAACACGGCCGTGCGAGAACAGCAGACGGTGACAAGAGGACTTCTGGAGACTCATCCTTCGTTAAGCCTCCTTGGCATCGTTGACAGCCCTGCAGATGGAACGTAAACAGCCGAACACTTTACTGAAACTGTTAACACTGTCGGATTGGCACGTTTCCTTTCGTCTTTCATTATATTTCTCTTCTAATCTCAATGAACAGATCTGTTCCATTCTGCGGGTCGAATCCCATTTTCAATCCAATAAATACACTGTCGTCCAACTGTAACTATTAGTGTTTATTTTTAGGTCATCGCGTTTATATTGAAAAATAGGTTTTCTGCAAGTCCTGTAAGTGTGTCTTAATGTAGACCATACATCCACAGGATGTACGGTTCTGTTCCCGTCTAAATCACTGGACACCATCCAATCAACCAGCTCGTAGCCACGCATACACATCCTCCACATAGCAACGGCACACAAAGCCTGTTGCCATGAAAATCCACACTAAGCCTCCACAATTCATTCACAAGATCACAATCAAAAGTGACTTTATTTCCAGGGAACATAAAAGCAACACGGCACCGACATATTTCACCGTAAAGCAAAAGGCCTTTAAACAAACGTTTTTTTTGTGATTTAAAGATATAAAAATAGGTCGTCGTTTTCACAAAGCAGGTGGAGAACATTCTTTTGCAACCGCAGGTCAACCGTCTACCCGGGTGTCAGCCACACGCAGGCGGGCCAGACGCCGCGCCACCGCAGCCCGGTGGTTCTGCCACACGCTGGAGGTCATGCTGGGGTCAGCGAACGCACCTCCCTTTCACCAAAGTGCTCCCCGGGTAAACAAGTTAGTAGCGGAGTTCGGGATGTTACTGCCGGTCTGACTGGTGCGTTGCCTTGGAAAGGACATTCAGGCTCCGATAAACGTTAAACGATGAACGATAAACCGTATGCCCGGAGAATGGCGTCCCTTCTTTTCCAAGGACTTGGGAAACGCGGTGTTGCACAGGGGTTTTCAGATGCAGCCTTGTCATTGAGGGGACTCTTAGCAACGCATGACTGCACGCTCTGAAAAGGAAAACACTGAACCCGACCTCGGTTGAAAGTCATTCTTTTGCCGATTCTGGACCTGCATGGGTGAGAAAGGTCAAGCCCACGGACTGCCTCCCCTTTACCTCACCCGCTGTATTACCTTACAGGCGGCACACACATACTCCAATGGGGATGGGGGGACGGGGGGGCGTGGTACACTCAAATTGTCCACAGTCTTCCACTTGACATTGCCTTGGTGCACTCAATGCAATCTCTGTGGTCCAGAGGTCCTAAGTTCACGGTGCCTCAGGATTCCCGGACTTTCTGTTTCGGACCTGGACCACCTCCTTCCTTTCCTTCAAGAAGTTCCCAAAGGAGTCTCCCTCCTTGCTCTCCTCGGTCACTACAAAGAAGGAAAGGGGATATTTACATACATACACGGAAGACTCGGATGGCTTATTGGTTAACAGTGCTAACTCTACAATGTTACAAATGAACTCGCTTGGACCACATCTGCCACACTGGCGCCCAACGTGAGAGCGGTCAACGCCCGGAGATGCACTGCAGCAACCAGCCGTGTGGACTGACTGACCTCCCAGCACCGGCACGGGCCCCCACCAAGAGCAGCCCGAGGGCCCCCCGCTCCGGGAGGGAGACGGGGACAATGCCTCATCGCCCCGATGGAGGGTGGAGTGGGATGGAGAGTTGGCTGAGGCCCAGCAAAGCCACTAGGACATCCCTTGGCAAGATGCTGCAGCCGGAGCAGGTGGTAAATACTGACATGTCCAAGCTCTCTGCCCCCCCCCCCCTCAAGTGTGGCTTTGTGATGTCGAGGGTTGGAGTATGTTGTGTGTCCGACACAGCACAGGTGTGCGGCCTCACACAGCCCCAGAGCAATCAGCCGCAGACTCGGACCGGGGGGGCTGCTTGATTGCTTGATGTGGATCTGTATTGGTTCAATACAATGTATTGAACCACAGCATTCAGTGGGAAGTCCCCAAACCAATTCCTTGTACTACAGTGCGCTCACCGTTGTGGTCTATGTCATCCGTGTCGCTGTCTGCGTCGTCCTCCGTGTCGTCAGGGTTACCACGTGTGAAGATGAAGTCACTGGGGCCTGCCATGTTGTTTTCCTCTGCAACAACATCAGCCACGGTGAGACAGACACAAAGCATAACCAATCAGGGTTCAGTACAGTGCCATAATAAAAGAAAAGAAGCTTGTAGATCATTGTTGTCGACAGCCGTACTAGTTTGTCTCGGCATGTTGTGCATATATAATGGCAAAATTTAAAATTTTGCTTTCAAAAGCAAAATTCATATTTCAATGAAATCGAAAAATCTATCATTACACCGCTTTCATTAACTTCTTATGCGTTGAAGACTGCCGGGCGTGGTGGGGAATAACGGTTGACGGGAGACCCTAAGTATGAGATGATCCTGGTGCCCTCACAATATTTAATAATAATAATAATAATATATAATAAGCAGAGTCAACGCACGGCGCGTCATGGCTGGACCTGACCTGTAGGTGGTGCTGTGGGCTGCATGTTCACCGCCCCCATGTCCTTCCTCAGCCGCTCCAACTCCTCCCCCTGCTTCCTGCTCTGGGCGTCAGCCTGCACGCCCCGCCGTCAGCACGCGGTGGTCAGAACAACAGTGTACCGTTTAATGGACGCCCATCGCCTGACACACAACCACGTCAACCTTGCACCCGTACAGGTCACCTGAGGACGCGGCTACTCACCAGCTCTTTGCGCAGGCGTTCATACTCTGGCCGGTATTCCCTACGGGAGACACAAAGATGACGTGAATATCTTAAAACTGGACATGGGCTCCCACAGAGGAACTTTTTGGTCATTTTTCATTTCTTTCATATAAACAACGGAAGCAGTGCATGAACCAGTGGTCCCAACCATTTTGTTGCCTGTGACAACCATTTCTAGCTCTCAAAATGTTTGCGACCCCAGCTTTAACTTTTTAGCATCTGCTTCCATGCATCGCTTTTACCCAATCAACGCTCTGGTGGCTACGAATACATTTAAAATTGTGTGCTAAATTGGATCAGCAAATATCTATAGCTCATGTCAGCAATCTCCTACGACACAATATGCATATCGCCCACAGTGGGCTCTGGACCCCAAGGTTGAGAACCGCTGGTATAAACAAAGGTTTGGATCACTGATGAAGTGTCGTCTGACTCACGTTTCGTACTCCTGGGCGGCCTCAGCCACCTGGACGAAGAGCTCGTCTAACCCACTGCCCGTCACCGCTGACACGCCCACAACCTGCACACGCACACACAGACACCGTGCAAGTCTTCGTCAGGGATGCCGAACACCCCTTCCTCTCCATCATATAATCCTCATAAGGTAAGTAGACACCAGACAATCACAGACTCCAAAGCGGCCCATCAAACTTCCAGCACGTATACATAGCCATGTTCTCACGCGAGAACAAGCCTCCATGTATGGAAACCCCCTAGGACAACCAGTACCGGGGGCCAACCCCAGGCCTCCTACCCTCAAGTTGGTGTAGAACTCGTCCAGGACCAGGCTCATGGAACGGGTCAGGTTGCTGACGTAGGACGTCTCCTGGTTCAGGGCGTCCTGGAACACCTCGAAATCCTGCATCCACTCCACGGCAAAGCTGTGGTCAATGATGTCTGTCTACATGGGAGAGGCGGAACAGAACACAAGAGCTTCTAGATTTTACATTTACATTTAGGGCATTTAGCAGACGCTTTTATCCAAAGCGACTTACAAAGAGTACATTTGTCAGAAGAAGGTGAAACATTTCATTGCAGCTAATACAGTAAGAAAGTCACCAGAACACGTTTCAAGCATTTCAATTGCTAGATTAACCATTGCTAGTATACAACATCTCTGACTAAGTGCCAAGTTACAAAGAGCGATCAAAGTGCTAACTTACAAAGAGCAGTTAAAGTGCCAAGACGTACAACAAATAAGAGCATGAGGGTAAGGTTATGCAGGGTTCAGGTGAACTCTGAACAAGTGGGTCTTGAGTCTCTTCCGGAAGATGGGGAGTGACTCTGCAGTGCTGACATTGGCCGGGAGCTCGTTCCACCACTGGAACGAGAATAGATGGGCCGCGGCATTCCCAGTGACGTCTTGGGGCTTGGACAACGCAAATACGCTGCGTGTTTCGGTGAGATCACACGTAACACGAGCAGATTGTGGACTATCGACTAGATTACCGATCGCTATTTACGGATCACACCGGCTCGGCTGTGCACTACTCCTTTGCGTTATCCCGGTTCCCAAAGGGTTGTGACGCCTTGCCACAACTGATTAAAAAAATAAAAAGCTGTACATTTAACCATTACACTTGTCAAATTCCATGTCGACAAATCCCAATTCACAAAAACAAAGCACCCTTTTTGTTTTATTCTAAAGAATGTGAAAAATGCATTGGTTTAATCAACAATTCAACAGATGAGTAATTAGTAATTTTGTTTCTGAATGTATATTGTGTCCTAAACTTCTTGTAGGTGTCATTTGTTTGCGCTTAAGATGTGAAACCTTGTAATATAGTATACTTGTTTTGTATTGTTGAATTTGAATAAGACATTTAAATCAAAAAGCTCATAAATGTCTTGCCGTAACTTCTGTCATTTGCTTGTAAACAGCAGTATCAGTAACATGTTTACTGAAAGAAGGGGGGGGTTGGCAGGTATTGGTCACCCAACCACATGAGAATGAACCCTACCTTGTTCATGACCACGATGAAGGGCAGCTTGGTCTTGTACAGAATGCTGACAGGACAGAATGAAGGCAGGCATTAGCGAGAGAGAAGAGAAAACTGGAGACCGACACAGGCCCCATATGGCCGTACAGCGCCCTCTGGTGGTGACGTGCACACGAACACACCGGTCTGCAAACTTCTAACAGGACCTATGGAAATGTGTTATCAAGCGGAAGACGGGTGTGGTAGGCTGAAAGCTTTTTGCGTACGATTACTCGATTACTGATAAATCACAAAAAACATCCAGATCTGCCGACGGGTTAGCTGTTCCTGTGGACTCCCGTGGAGCGTGCCACTAACCTGCAGGCGTACAGCATGTTGGACATGAAGGTGACCGGGTTAACGCTGCGAGAGGTGTCCATGACGTACACCACCACACAAGGGAGGGACGAGGCCTGTGGACACACACACACGCGGCTCCTTTACATACACGTGATGTTGGACAGCGAGCCAAAAGCCATTCATTTGAGAGTGGGAAATCCCACTCTCAAACAATAACACGCCTGTGTGTTATTGTGTTGTTTGAGAGTGGGAAATCCCAATTATTGGGATTTCCCACTCTCAAACGACACAACACACAATAACACACCTGTGTGTATGTGTGTTAAACCACCTGCATTAATTGGTGTTGCTTCATAATTGGGTAATTGAATGTGTGTGTGTGTGTGTGTGTGTGTGTGTGTGTGTGTGTGTGTGTGTGTGTGTGTGTGTGTGTGTATATATGCTTCATATAAGGGTAATTGAATGTGTGCGTGTGTATACATTATATGTATGTACATTTAGGGCATTTAGCAGACGCTGTTATCCAAAGCGACCTATATACAATATACATGTACATATAACACACGCCGTTTGTTTTGCCATGTTTATGACGATGTTTCATGCATGTACGGTGTATCATGGCCGCAATGTGGCCAGTGATGTAATGTGTGATCATTCTGCCACTGAAAGCGTTTGGGACCCACCAGGCTCTCTGTGATGATGGTACCGGACGCAGACCAGGTGAACACTTCTATCTGGCCCGGCGTGTCGATCAGCACGTACCTGGGAGCACCGAAGAGGTGACGAACACGTAAGAAAAGGTTTACACGACTTAGCATGTCAAGCCTCAACAGCCTATCAAAGCTACATGAAGAGATATGTGTTATTGGACAGTAGTTTTCAATAGTCAGGTAACAGGATTTGAATTGTATAGAAACGAGCTACAAGTGTAATTGTATAATTCAACACTTACTTATGATTGTACTGTTTCTTCTCAATGAAGTTCATGACCTGTGGATGGCGGCATTCAAAAACCTTAATGTATTGTTCTTTTCAAAACAGCCTTCCTTTGTGTGTGTTTATACATACATTAGAAATTGCAGACTTTTCTTGAGTTCAGACATAAAAAGGAGAGTGTGGTTCTAACTTTGAAGTTGCAACTCGAAAACAATACAGTATGACAAATTGCCGTTGGCAGACTTAAGAAAATTCATTCAATATTAAATATTTCCCACATTCATTTTGCTGGAGTGGTGTTCCAATACTGGTGATGACACAAACATTGATGACATTACCTGATCAAAGCGTGTTGCAAACAGGTTGAGAGAGGTCACTATGCCTCCGTTGGGTCCCAGGCCATACTGCTTCATGACCTCCTTGTAGTTGACCGTGTCACGAATATCTGCATGGCAATGTTGAATTGGATGCATTATTATAGACCAAGGAAAAACATGACCAGACGCTGATGTAGAATAACAACAGACCGCCTGCAGAAGCATGATGAAGCAGTGTTGAACGCAAAGGTATCCATCCAATGGTACCTGCAAACCAACTATCTGCTGGTGTCATAACGCCTGTAAACATTGGTCCGATGGAACTTGGTGAGGTGCAGTTTGATGACAGCATAGATTCAGTTACCTGTAACCCTGTATCATAAATATGATTGGCATCACTGTGAAGTGGATAGACATGCCATCATTCACCATTAGCAGTTCAATAACAAACAAACAAACAAAGAAAAAGCAGCATATGGGACTCAATATAATATATGATGTTGCTGCATATGGCTCACATAGTCATCCCATTCAAAACTGTGAAGTAGGATGCAAAATACATTCCCTACTTTTCATATTCCGAGCCAATCTTTGAAAATACGGCCAAAATCCGCATGGGTTGACCAAGTTAATGCAACACGGTAAAAACCATAAAGACATATACACTAGCCATTCTCTGCTCTTTTCTGCTATTTATTCCAAGATTAAAATATATAACATCATGTACTGGGTAAACACATCCATGTGGATCGTTGGGATACTTGCAAGTAGGAAAGTGACAAATCGTGTGCATTGTACCTCGATTATCTCGGTTTTGGTGGAGCATTGTGTCTAGTGGCCCAGTAACGTGTTGCTGGGTCTCATTCAGAGTTAATAAGGACTAATTAACAATTCACTTGACAGTCGTCTTACCGATGTTGGCCGGGAAAGGGACTTCGTGGACAGCTGGATCCAAGTTGATAACATAAGGAGGGGACTTCTTTGAATGGAGGTGCGCTGTCAGTCTCTGAAACGGACGATAAGTGATTAACACGACACGTTTGATCACAGAATTGTGTAGGAAATACGTTGTTTGCTATTAGCAACACAGCCTTGCAATACCTGTACAAAAGTTGTTTTTCCAGACCCTGCCATGCCCAGGACTATAAGACACACGGGTTTCTTCTGGGCTGTATCGTCTGAAGACGACGCCTCCGTAGGACCACCATGTTTCGTGGAAGGACCCTCTTTATCTTGCATCGTGCCATCATCTACCCCCGCGGTGTTGTTCGATGAAGCCGCCATGTTGCCTGTCGCTGGTTCACTTGCCGTAAAGCAGATGTAATCGTCGCAAAATGCCGTGCAAAGCGAACGTTCAAGAATACATTGTACTGACTGGCATTGTCCGGAAGGGGTCAGTGTTAGCCTTCGTTTTAAACATAGACATTTCAACAGTCCCCTGCTGAGAATCTGTCGCTCACTTACCCATCCCACAAGGTGCAAGAGGAGGAAAGTAATAATATTCTATTGCAGTCCTTGCCAGAACACCATGGCTGTGTTTAATCTATTAATTTTAACGTGACCACTTGTTGCTTCGGAAGAATCCATTGCTGTTTTTTGCGGCGGCCTGTTTTTTTCATCATCAACTACGACGCAGTACCCGATTGGCCTGTTTACGTAATTAACTACGACACAGTCCCTGATTGGCCCGTTTACGTAATTAACTACGACACAGTCCCTGATTGGCCCGTTTACGTAATTAACTACGACACAGTCCCTGATTGGCCCCAATTACGTTGCAATTTCTAGAAATGGATTTCAAAAGGCCCAGGCTGATCCATGTGGCATATGGAATGTGAGTTCGCATGATCAGCATGGTCTCAAGGTGAAAGTAGTCCAGTAGGGTCTCCCCCATCATTGATGTGTACCAGCAGTTCTGCTGAACACTGCCAACACACTGTGGATGGTGACAAAATAATCACCCGTTTCAATCCACAAACTGAATGGGTTTGGGTTCTAATCCAGTTATATCAAACCTCATGAACATGTTCATGGGACAAGACGTGAGAAGAGGGGAGATGGGACCAATGTGAATGTAAATGGACATTTAGGTCGGACCTGTTCAACTGAGGAATCGCTATCAAGCTATCAAATGTTTTGTGTTGATTTGGAACTTTCTTTGAGGAAAACATTAATAGGACTAAGTCTGGAAACAAAAAGCCAAAAAACTCTGTATATACTGTAGGCCTATATGAAATGTCCTGGGGTGAATATATAATATAATTATCCTTACATTATGCAGAGTATATTATTTTACATTCAATACAGAGAGAATAATTGAGTACCACCTATGAATGTACATTTATTTGATAATATTCTTCAAAACATTAAGTTTAGGGAATTGGCTCAGTATGTTTTAGTAACAGTAGGCCACGCCCACTCCACTCCTCCATTCACCTGCCTTCACGGCTGATAGATAGATAGACTTTATTAAGCCGCATCAGGTCATTAGTGGAGACTACAAATGAGCCCTCCACTATTCACCTGGTGCCAGATTGTCTTGGCTGTTTTCTACATGCAAGTCTCTCCAGCAATTCTCCTGCCATATTATCATTACCATTTTTATTGTACTTCACCATATATCATTACCGATCCTGCCTGTCCCCGACTCCGATCTCCGCCTCGTCCTTCCTGATCTCCGTTCGCCTGCTCCCCGGTCCCACCAGTCTCCGTGATCATCCGTTTACAAAGAAATAAAAGACTATTTATTACTTTCATTCCCGTCTGGTTTGTGCTGCAATTGGGTCCTACGCTCACCCGTTACACAGTACGTTGTTAAGAGCCTCGCTAATGCAGTAGGCCATCACATTTAATTATATTATTCGTTTTTTGGTAAATTTATGTTGGCTACCGAACTATTTGTCCATGTTTATATTTGAAGACATCTGGTCTGCTAATTCTACTTAAAACATATTTTTGCATTACGTTTAATACAGCCAAATATGACTTAATGATGACTTAAAAATATGAATATAATGATATACACTCTCGCAGTACATAATAAAATAACGAAACTTGATTCCATGAAACAACAGTACTAATAAATCTGCATATACTCTTTGGCATTGGTGAAGGCTAACTCTTCTTTTGAATCATGGACATAGCTTCCTTGAAAAATAACTAGAGTAATCAAATGCACAAATATTTTGCCAATGTTAGTTTCAATGTCACATTTGGAGCGTAAAATGTATGTATGATAATGTATGGTAATTGTAATGTATTTTATTGTCTTGATATTGTCGTGGAAAAAACACGCTACTTTAACAAAATAAGAGAGGTTGAGAAAACCGAGTTTGAACAATAAAGAATTTATTACTACTCGTAAACAAGCAACTACATAACCTGAGTTTGTTTGCAAGGAACTCTGTGGCTGGCTTCCGGTTATATTTCCAAAAGGTGTGGTTTCCTTCCACATACACTGACCAATCAACGCTCTGTGTCATGGACCTGAAGATCTGGCATGTCCCCTTTGACCCTCACCCCAGTTCCCAATTTGCTGAACCCTGACTTCTTGGTTCTCAGTTGATTTGCCCTGTAAACATTTGGTGTCTTTAAACCTTAGTCATAAAGCAGTAAGATATTCTGTGATTAAAATCAGTTTGTGACCTCATTGGACAATGCTACTCATCTTTCTTCTTTGTGGCTGTCCTAACTCCCTCCCCCTCCTTTATTGTCCACATGGCGTGAGTCTGATATACAGAAGTCAACTGTTTTTAGTGGCATTCTTGGGTCCAGCTTGTGATGTAAGGTGGATCAGTGATTGAGGAATGTGTGGCTGTCACATGCTGTCATATGGGGCGTATTCCCTTGTTGATTCTGTTATTCCCCACTTACTCCATCAATAGAGACAAGACAACCATAAGGTAAATTTCTCCCACAATATTGAATGATTTCAACGATCGTTTGCCTTTGTGGTAGTGTGTCACAGTAGGTCGTCATACATCGCGTCCAAGATGCCAGGTGTTAAAGGAGTGGGGGCTGGGGCAGGGGCAGGCATCGCTTCTGTAGCTCCAACCCAGCCTGAATCCTGAAAGTGGTTCATGGATATCACTCTCCCACCCTGGCAGCAATCTTGGGGGATTTTCTGATCAAAACCTAAAGGCAAAGGCAATGCTATGTTATTTGTATTTTTATTGATAATAATATTCTCAATTATTAGTCAGATCATTTGATAAGTATTCACATTGTAAATGGAGGCTGCACCAAACCACTGCCCTTCGAAGTCAACCCAGGAACCAAAGATGACGCCCTCTTTGCCAAGACACTGCACACAGCGAAAGGCGCTGTCGGCGTCTTCACATATGACCTGTCCCTCATCGGTTCAAACACCACTGAGAAACTGGCCGTCATGTTTTCAGCAGTGGTGAAAGTACACACATTCGTCACTCAAGTAGAAGTATAGATACTGGTGAGACTGGTAAAAGTGGAAGTATCGACTCAACCCCTGTACTCAAGTTAAAGTAGAAAAGCAGGCTATAAGAGTTAAAAAAAAAAAAGTAGGCTACTTGAAGTATAAAAGTATAAAGTAAAAAAAAAAACGTTTAAGGCTAGACTAGTTGGACCTCGTATCATTGGCACAACTGTAAGAAATATACGCTTAATTCAATAGCTGATTAGTGCTACATGGATCCCAATGCATGGTGAAACATATACAAAAATATAATAATGCTGTCAAAGACAAACTCGATGGGCATGTTTTCCTCAAACTTTATTGGAATACAAATACTTCCAAACTGAGGTAGTAATATTCAAGACATACCCTGGCCTGCAAAACTATCAGAACATTATTTTAGCAGCAAGTGTAGGCCTTGTTAAGTGTGTGTGGAGGCTGCGAACACATACTGTACATCCTCACGTCCCTTCAAAAAGTCACATCATACACAACTGCCAGAACATTCTATCCAGCAAAAGAGTGCACCACTACCAAAAACTGCTGGTCGCCATCACCACCAACGTTTTGGCCTGTGGTTTCACACCCTTCAGACATTTCACAGAGAAGCTCTTGCCCACCGAATCTCTTTGTGACACCGCCATTGATCGTTACTTCACCTGCTGTCTCGTTTCGTGTCATGCAAAGAACATGAATAGCCTCCACAACAATGAGGCATCTGAGTGTTATGGGGTTCTATTGCCTCATGCAATTTCTCTGAGGGATCTTTAAAGTATTTATGTCTGTCTGTCTGTCTGTCTGTCCACTTACACTCCAAATCAGTCTATCTGGATACATTGACGTTGTTGTTTATTAAAAGCGGGTGGATCTATGTTAAGGTGAGGAGTTCGCGGCAAATGATGAGAACGGAGACTTGTAAGCAGTCCGAGTATTTATTCTACAGGTTCCAATCAATAAACTTTTGGGAGGTCTGGTACACCTGAGGGTACTAGCTGCCCAGCGCTGAGTTCCTCCTTAAGGGAGGACGGGAGACTAGTACACACACTTCGGTGAGAACAAAGCTTTTATATCTCTTCCCACCCAGTGGAACTTTCCACTACACCCAGGGACTGGGAAACGGTGGTCAGTGTTGCCAGATTGGGCTACTTTTGTTTACGTCAGGTGGGAAAAAAATACATTGGGCGGGTGAGTGAAATTTGGGCTGCTTTTGTCCACATTTGGCGAGTTTTTAATATTGTGAAAACAGCACTCTCACTCTCTCTCTCTCTCTATTTCAAATAAATAAATAGCTTTAATAAATAAATAGTTTTAATGAATAAATAAATAAATAATTGACGTGACTTGTAGGTTATTCAATTGGCATCTTTTTTTTTTTCAATCGGCATCATTTCATTTGGCAACTTAACCGTGACGTCAGTTCAGCAAATGCACTGTAGCCGTGCTGAATTTGAAGCGGGTGGCCTAGCTAAGTTAGCATCATGCCGAAGTGGGGAAAATATAAGAAATCCTACAGCAGGGGTCATCAACTACATTTGTCCGAGGGCCAGAATTTTTCTCGGCAGACATTGTGAGGGCCAGATGCTTTCGTAAAACAAAATAAATTAACAAAATATTATATATATATATATAGCCTTTGTCAGTGTTAACAGCCTTTGTCAGTGTTAACAGACTCACATTACATGTACGGCAGCAAGCCACTAGGGGACGAAAGCGATATTTTAGTGATACTTTTTCCTCTTCACTATGCTATTCCTGAATTCAGAAATATTCTGGGGGCCGGATGGAAAGCTCTGGCGGGCCGGGTGTGGCCCGCGGGCCGCCAGTTGACGTTCGCTGTCCTACAGGAAGGAATGGGAGATAGAGATGGGATTTATGGCTCTTTGGAGGGAGCCGGATCTTTGGGATCCATTCATTTCAAAGAGCCATTCAAAAGATATTAAATATATATAAATATATTTATATTTATTAACTTTTAAGAAGCCAGCCGTAGGTTAATTCATTTCATTCTGGAAATAATCACAGGGAGGAAAGGCTGAGATTTGGATCAGAATAATTTCGAACTCAGATTTCCCACCAATATTTGAGTTTGAATTGTTCTGAAATA
>OMKI01010710.1:0-13286 GCA_900302315.1 Phycis blennoides | reverse complement strand
CTAATCTAATCTTGTGTGTGTATGAGAGAGAGTGGTAATGTGTGTGTGTGTGTGTGTGTGTGTGTGTGTGTGTGTGTGTGTGTGTGTGTGTGTGTGTGTGTGTGTGTGTGTGTGTGTGTGTGTGTGTGTGGTGTGTGGGTGAGTGTGTGTGTGTGTGTGTGTGTGTGTGTGTGTGTGTGTGTGTGTGTTGAGTGAGTGAGTGAGTGAGTGAGTGAGTGAGTGAGTGAGTGATTGTGTTTGTTTGTTTGTTTGATTGATTGATTGATTGTGTGATTGATTGATTGATTGATGTGTGTGTGTGTGTGTGTGTGTGTGTGTGTGTGTGTGTGTGTGTTGTGTCGGTGAGGGTGTATGTTTGTAAGCCAGACAAAGCCTTAGTGTGACATACACATAGAATCAAACCAGCTGTTTTTTTTCTCTCTTCCATCTTTCCAACAGCTTTTATTATGATGTTCCTTCATTCTTCCCTTCTCGCTGGTACGCGGGCACTGCGGCTCTCTGGAATCTATATCTGTGGATGTTTCTCGTCTCGCTGCGCTCAACATGCTAGATCAACATCGCTTGGTGTTTATTTCAGTGTGAGATTTTTTAGTTTTTGAGTTCGATGGAGTTTGCGTCGCATCTCGTTGTAGTTAATCCGGCAAACCTCAGTCTGAATGGCATCATTGTTATCCATCCAAACAAAGCTAATGCGGTGCTAACACCAGAGATTGGACGAATTGAAGCCAGCCGCGTGAATGTGACACACATTTAAACTCCTGGATTAGCTCCCAGAGCAGGGACAACTTTTGGAAACGAAAAACTTTCCATGTCTTAGTCTGTGAGTTAGTGTTGGTTACTAGGACAACAACAAAGCGATATGATTGAAACATGGAGATAACAATAGCTTCCAAGGCAGGGTACAGTCTAATGTTACCCAGAGGGAAAGGAAGAGGCCTCAGGAGGAATCCAAATATAACATTGTGATGGCCAAACCTATGTTGACATGAATAAAGGCACATGCAATTGAAACATTCATATCCTGTACATGCTTGGGTCAGCTGGGTAAATCAATATCATAATGGGGAAACTTAAGAGAGAGTAAAAAAACTCTCCCATTACTTTCATTCCGTGTGGCATGAGCCATCTGTAGATGCCTACCCAGTTGACAAGAAACGTTGGAACGCAGAGTTGTTGGAACATCCATACATGCATGATCCAGTGAATCAAATCATGCGATCTAACAATCTCAGATAGCTCACGATGGATTTGATCACATTTTTGTGCATAGTCATAGAAAGAGAGGCGAAAGGGGTGATTTGATTCCTTGGCTGCTTTTTCAAAATCTAGTTGACTTTGCAATATCACACGTACAAGAAGGCTTCAATCAGGCTTTCAATGTTACCTTTTCAAGGGACTGTTAACGTCTTTTAAAGCATCTATTTCATATTCCAAAATGGCACCCTTGGAAAGCCCATTTGGGTTTAGTAGCAGGAAGGCAGCTTGATGTGGCAAGCTAATGGCATCCACATGCAGATTTGACTTTTACTGTGGAACACAGAAAAACACATCTCCTGTCTGTGACAGCCACTGCTGTGGGATGCATACATGCACTTGCAGACAAACTTAAATACACGCAGACATACACACACACACTGGTAGTTACACACACACACACACGTGTGCAAGCATGTAAAAGCATGTGGACACACACACACTCACAAACCCACACGTACACACCAGAAAAAGACACACACACACACACCCCTACCCTCAAGACAATTACAATCCTACCCCTACACACAAACACACACACACAAGTTTGCACATGGGCCCATAACTTCATACACAAGGAACACATCACACACTCACAGACACACACAAACACACAAGCACATAATGATATGCACGCAAACACACAACCCATTTCTTAGCGAGTTTGCACAGTTAAATCAAACTGATTTGATACTATTGTGAGGGGAAATTACCATAACAAGGACGGGATCAAATAAGGTAGTTACAGCTTGAATCCTAAATTGCCGACTGAGCGAACGTGCGGCCGCAAATGGATTGAAATTTAAATCAGTATTCATAGGAAGAAAAAAGGGAGTTTTGAAAAAGGAAAGATTGTGAGTGTTTAGCGAAAACCTTGGCTGTATCATTTTATTTTTTATTTCTTTCTGTGTAATGACTGCCGACATCAGGGCTCATGTTTAGTGACAAAGTTATGTGAGCTTGGGGAGAAGAAAAGGAATTAAATACTTGATTGGACATTGAAAAAATGCAGAGCGATATGCGGCAGCAACACCAATGTGCAGTAGAGATTTCCGTTGCAGATTTCAATGGCTATAATTTTCAATGTGCACGGTGAATAAGGATGATTAGTTGATGGCTATCAGACACTGCATTAATTGACTTCTTAAATGTGACTAAACATCTAACTAACGGTGCAAATATATTATTTGTGTAGTCATTTCTCATTTACCTTTTTTTATACAAGATAACAACGTATGTGTAAAGAGCCACCTTTCATTTAGTCGGGCTTGCGATGATGAATGTAACATATTGGGCAACGATTTAAGATTTAACAACATCAAAACGTGGTGTATTTGTCTTTGAATTTTGTTTTCCATTAATACAGGTGGTATCTGTTTTTTGTATCTATTTTGAACAAATTGGTTTCCAACCAGAATATTCTGGACATGATGTGGCGGCAGACATATCCCTGACAATGAACAGAATTGGAAACATACCCTGAGTGAATAACCTTTATTTGCCCATCTCCCTTCCTCAGACACAATATGACTCTCATCCCCACCGCAGTGTTTCCCTAACAAAACAAGCACAGGCGCGTTCTTCAGTGGCTACAGAACAATTATGTTGTAATTATGGCTACACAATAAGCTGTTGCCATCACTGCAATTATGTGTTTTCAGAATTGGGTATGTTTAAATGTTGATTAAAATGTTCTCTCTTTGCTCTTACTCTCCATCCCTCTCCGTCTATCTATGTATTTATATAGCTATCTTACCTTCCCTTTACCTCTTTCGTGTTTAGCCTTCCACTCTATCTAATGCATTGAAGTTTTATTTTTTTGTTTTTCCCTCTTTTATTTTGGCTGATAATTAAACTGAACAGTTGTCATTGCAACCTATTTGTCTTTATCGTTGTCTCTAAAAGGAGACGGAGGAAGGGGTACGGATCTCTTCCTCCCTCTCTTGCTCTTAGATACACACACACACACACACACACACACACACACACACACACAGACACACACACACTCACAAACACACCCAGTGGGGACGTGAGAGGACGCTATGGATGAGGATGATAAGTGGAGTAATGAGTGACTCGTGTCAAAAGGCTACTGTCATACCTCTGCGTGACATTTTGCCTGCTAAATATTCACTGTGACGGATTAAAGCTGCTCAGCTATCCACATGTGGGCACGGTTATTGAAAGTACACTCCCAGCTTCCAGTTGACTCAATATTGCAGGGAATCCCAATATTAGCAAATAAAATAAAAAAGATGGAAACAGAAATTGTCCCTTTTAATGAAAAAAAGAAGCCTCTGTTAGTTGTTCCAGTCTCTGTCTCATTATCTATCCCTCTATCTCTCATCCACTCTTTCTCTCTCTCTCCCACTCTCCCTCTCTCTCTCTGAATGTAATTACGCTTGAGCCTATAAGGATAAAATGTAAGCTTATTAATAAGTTTAGGAGTTATGAGAAAATATTAGGTAGTCCATGCAACCACCACACACACAAAATTCTTGCCTCCGTTTTTTATTGCTTTAGAAATGATATTGGAGCTAATAACGTTAAGCTGAGGTGGGAGTGCACAGCCGGTTATCGCTCGACTGCAAGACAACCTGGGTACCGAGAGATCAGGGGTCGGAGCCACCGAGGAGGAGAGAGGAGACGAGGATGACCACTGGTTAAGAGGACCACAGAGGAACTAGAGCGGAGGGAGTAAAGACTACGTATACAGAGAAGGAGGGGAGGAGATGAGAGGAGAGATGATGAGAGGAATGAAGTGGAGAGGAGAGGAGAGACGGGACAAGAGGAGAGGAGATGAGAGATGAGGAGAGGAATGAAGTGGAGAGGAGACGAGAGGAGAGGAGAGATGAAGAGAGGAATGAAGAGGAGATGGGGAGGAGAAGAACGGAGAGAAGATGAGAGATGAAAAGAGGAGAGGAAAAGAGGGGAGAGGAGAAAATAGAGAAATGGAGAGATGAGGTGATTGTAGAGGAGTGGACTGGAGATAAGAGGAACGGGACAACGGCAGCACTAACAGAGCAGCGAAGAGAGAGAACATTACAGAGAGAGACGAAGAAGTTGCCCGCAGAAGAGATAAGAAATCAAGAATTGATAAGCGACCCCATTAAACAAGAAGAGAAGGGATGGAAATGGGAAGAGACTCCGCCAGGGAATGATTAAAGAGGAAACAGGATGAGAGGAGGGGGGGGTGAAAAAAGGGAAAAGATTAGCAAGAGACAAGAAGATACAAGTGTCTGAGAGACCCCTGGGCCAGCGATTCGATAGACTGGAGAGTTAAGGAGGCTCTGTGGTGAGCAACCTATGAGATGTAACTAACGACCGGGCGCTGTGATCACCACAGATTGATTCGCCGGGGTCTAATTGGTTGTTTGGTGAGAGTTATGTGCAAGTTACCGTAGCGACGTTGCTTTCTGCCGCCGGACGCACAACACGGTGAAGTAGTAGTTTCAAAAAGAAAATCAATAGATGCTTTGTCTACTCGGTCACGTAATAAGTTCAAGCAGGTTATACGGTTATATTCAAATACGGGGGGTCAGCTCATTTAAAGGCTCCGTAGGCCACATTCAAGCACTGTTATCAGAGGGTCATTTGGCAAAGCCAGCCATCAGTTGGTAGTGAGTGAGATTGTGCAGTGAAAATATGGTTGTGGGGGGGTGGGGGGGGGGGGGGGGGGGGGGGGGTTGTTGGGTTGTTTACTTTTAAAATCTTGCCCTCTACTGCTTATTTTAGTTTTTATTTTATTTATTTTTTTAATTTATGATTTATTCATGGGATTTTGAACATAACGCATGTGTAATAGACCTCATACTTGAAGTGAAATAAATACAAAGACTCTGTGGAACAAAGTGCTGACAAAGAGGCCGTCCACCGCCACCCCCCTCCCCCCCTTACTGAGAAGTAACAATGAGATACGGTGCAATGGATACCAGTAGTGATGGCAGTGGATGTCCAGCATTGACTATGCATGTCTGAACACAGCCTGTACATGGACCTACGTACATGCATGTCATCCATGCTCACACATACAAAAAACAAATAATAATAATTAAGTATGACAAACAACACAAAACGCAAAATAAATAATAATAATAATAATAATGAATACAATAATAATAACAAATAATGATAATAACAAATAACAAATAATGATAATGAGAAAAATACAGCTTCTGTGCTGCATGCTATTGCTTAATGTGGGAATATAATTACATGAAGAGGTTGTCTAGGCTGTCTAGACATTAAGGTCAGTGTCTATCTGGACAGATCTGACATGATCTAGAATGGGTCGCCATATTTTATTGAATTTTTGTTCTGAGAAACAAAGGGAGTATTTGCCTATTTTCTCCAATCTAATAAAATGAAGAGCATCCATCGCAACTGAATGGCACGTGGGCAGGACACCAAACAGGGCAAGTAATGGTGAGGCTTGGATTTTGGCAGAGGTGACGGCTGAGGAAGTCAAAAACGCATGTCCAGAAAGGGGCAAGGGTGGGGCAAGACCAGAACATGTGACTGAGATTGGCTGGTCCTTGGTGATATTTGCTACAGTTTGGATCAATGCCAGGGTAGATACGAGCAAGTTTACTTTCAGCCCAGTGAACTCTGTGAATCACTTTGCATTGTGAGACTCTATGGCGAGCACAGATAGACGATGAGCGGACCCAACATATCCTCACCAAGCTCTGCAGACCACGCATTGTGTAGAGCATCGGAGGTTGTCCCCACAATCCCCAGGTCTTTCCAGGTCGAAAAAGCCTTGTCAATAACTGACGGAGTGAACAAAGGGTTCGAACGTACTGGGGACGAGACAGGTATCAACTGTAGCCCAAAGTGCCGCCTGAACTGATTCCAGATTCTAAGGCAGGTTTTCCACTACGACACTGCTGGAGTGCGCAGTCGGTGACGAAGTAAGGGGGAGGCATAACAGAGACATCAGAGAAGAGAGACCAGATGAGGCTTCCTCAATCTGAAGCCATGGCTGAGATTGGCTATTGCTGCAGCACCAGTGCAAATATTGTTCTGATGTTTGCAGCCCAATAGTAGAGCAGGATGTTGGGTAGAGCTAAGCCGCCCAACTCCTTGGGTTTTTGTAGAATGTATTTTTTGATCCTAGGGGTGCTTTCGTTCCAAATTAATTGTGAGATTGAGCTATCTAGTGAGTGGAAAAATTATTTAGGGAGGTAAATAGGTATGCATTGGAAAAGATATAAGAACTTGTGCAGTACATTAATTTTACTACAATTCATCCAACCAGCGAGAGACAGGGGTAAGAGAGACCACCGGTGGATGTCTTGGGACAGCCTGGTTAAAAGGGGGGGAAAGTTAGATGTAAATAGTTGTGAATAGTTTTTAGTTACACAAACATCCAAACATTTAAAGTGCTCTGGAGACATTCTGAATTGTAACTTTGAGAGAGGATAGGCTGTGGCCGCAGCATTGACTGGCATAAGTTCGCTTTTATGAAGTTTTCGTTTATAACCTGAGATATGCCCAAATTCTTTCAACACTTTTAGTACTAGGGGGGTAGATTTGTCTGGGTGGGAAAGAAAGACCATGAGGTCATCGGCGTACAGGTATAGTTTATGTTCTATACCACCTCTTGAGATGCCCAGCATCTGACTGGACCTGAGGGCTACTGCTAGAGGTTCAATGGCACACAGTAATGGAGAGAGTGGGCAGCCCTGCCAGGTACCCCGTTCGAGGGAGAAATAGTCAGCATAGTCATTATTTGTGTGGACACAAGCAAGAGGGGATGTATATAAAAGCTTAATTTAAACTTAAATATTAAATATTAAACATGTTCAGTAATAGTGGGGAGGGGACAGTGTATCTGTAAATGTTTTAAAAAATTTGGCAGGGAAACCGTCAGGGTCCGGGCATTTGCCACTCTGCCTCGACATTAAAGCATTCCTAAGTTCATTTATTGTTAATGGTGCGTCCAGACTTGACGCCACTTCAGGGTTGATAGAAGGGATATCTAAGGAATTCAAAAAGTGTTCGCACTGTGTTTTGTTTTGGGCTATAATGAAGGATAAAAGTCTCTAAACTGATTGTCACATGGTTTGAGGGTTAATGGACATTCCAATATCTGCGTTAGTCTGGGTGATGTGCGTTGATGAGGAGGACTGCCGAGTTTGGTGGGCAAGCAGTTTGGTTTGTCTCATGACATGTTTTTAACAGTGACTCTGCTGTCTCATTGGAGACCAGGATGTCATATTCTGCCTTCTTTGTGAGCAATCAGCATCAGGAATGTCCACACACTTTGACTGCAGCACTGATATATCATCTGAGAGAGAGACCTTCTTTTCCCGAGCAATATTTTTCTGATTGGCTGAGTAGGATATTATTTCTCCTCTTAAGTAAACTTGACATGACTCCCATATAGCTGCTACAGACACATCTGGATTAACATTGGTAGATGTGGAAAGATCAATACGACTGCTAATTGTACTCTTTAAGGTGTCAGAAAGTAACAATGAATTAAAGCAGCAGGGAGAGCAGGAGAGAGATCTACCTGGGAGGGAGACATCCATGATGACGGTTGCATGGCCTGAAATAACAATGGGATTGTAGGGATATGATATGACGTAACAGAGGTGAGGTGTTTATTAAGACTTGAAATTGGCTGATCTTGTATCTTTAGGAAAATTCAAGTCAATTTTAAAAGACAGAGAAATTGGTTCTCTCGGCTCTTGTGATTGCCCCATGTTGTAAATCTTATTATTGTTTCCCTGGTGCGTGTGACTGACTGACTGTTTATGTCTGTTTGTATTGTTGTATTGTTTTTTTTGTTTTTTTGTCTTTTGTTTTTTTATGCTGCCATTTTTGGCCAGGTCGCTCTTGGAAAAGAGGTTTTAATCTCAATAAATCTCAATAAATCTCAAAAAATTACTCTCAAGAGTTATTTTACCTGGTTAAATAAAGGATAATAAAATAATATTATCAATGAGAAAGAAATCTATTTGTGAGAATCTGCCATGGACAGGAGAGACGAATGAGAACTGCTTGGTTAAAAAAAAAGGGTTAAAAAAGAGACTGCGTATTGGTATCGGTCCATAAAGAGCTGGATGACTTTAGATGATTTAGATGGAACACAGGGCCTGTGAGATGAACGATCAAGCGAGGGATCGAGACAGCAGTTAAAGTCACCACTAAGGATAAGTTGATGAGAGTCAGGAGGAGAGAGAAAAAACTGCTTAAAAAAGTTTTTGTTACCCCAATTTGGGCCATACACATTTGCCAACACCAAATTATTGCCTCAAATGTTGCCTGTAATAATTATAAAATGTCCATTAGGGTGTGAAATGACAGTGGACACTGAGAAAGGAACAGATTTATGAATGAGACTTGCCACCCCACAGGCCTTACTGGAGGAAGAGGAGTGGAAAAGTTGGCCCACCCAACCTCTACAAAGTTTTAGGTGATCTAATGGTTTAACGCGGGTCTCTTGGAAAAAGGCTGTTTTTGCTATTCATTGAAGGATTGTTGGTTGGTGGATGGTTAATCACTTTGTTGTGCTTAACAGGAGAGTTCAGGCCTTTAACATTCCAACTAATGAATCTAATAGCACCACTTGGTGCAGATAAGGAGACTACCAGCCATCATGGGATTGATGGTGTAAGTGGATATGTTGTCTCTATGAATGCTCCTGCCAACCCCCTCCAGCAACTCAGTGTCAGAGAGAGGGAATAAAGCACCTGTCTGGGTTTAGCACTGTGAATTACAGCAGTAGCACATACATGATAACAGAAAAATACACTAAACAAACGCACAATAAAACGAAATAAAACGTCTCTGTTAGAAAACATAGACAAAAACACACCACCCTCCCCCCATGCAACCCCCCCCCCAACCACCACCACCTTAAATCCTGCAGCAGCGTGAAACTCACTGATCAGCATCATCTATAACTTCCTCAAATCTATCGCACTGATCCCACAACTCAAGAGCAATACCAACTTAAGTGCAATAGGCATTTTCAGACATTATTTTGAACACACAGTCTTCTATACCTGTTGAAAATAATATTAAACAGCGGAATTGCAACTCTGAACAATAGGCTACTGTAGAGATAGCCCATTAGCTAAGTGGAGATAACGTTTGAGAAGGTGGCTGCAGTGCAAACAACTATTCGCATCGCGTTCAGCACTAGCTGCACCCACATTATAAGAAGACAACATTAAGGTGGAAGAGAACACTTCGCCTTCGGGCACATATTACAGGCATTAAACAAAACTGGCTTACGCATCTTTGTTCAAGTCCTGGACAAACTTACCAGCCTCCAAGGCAGACTGGATCCATGTCTTCTCGCCATTTGGGAGGGTGATACGGAGCTTGGATGGATTCAGGAGAGCCGGTTTATATCTACTGCTTATTTTCATTTAAACTGCCCATCAGTTCTATTGGAATATTCCTATTCCCTCCTTGCAAAGGATGGGTGGACCCAAATTTGGTACTCATTCCAAAGATTTGAGGCATCCTTACCTGATTGGTCAGATTATTTAAATCCCTTTAGCCCCTCCCATACCTACCATCCGCATGCGCTGCATTATTGTCTGCCAAACCAATCTCCAAGCTCATTGCTTTGGCAGATGCGTCTGGTCCCCCTCCCGTTCACACAGATTTCCAGCAGACCTGGCCTGGGTTGGACCAATCACAACTATTTATCTAATATGAGGCGGGATTCATATGATGACTGAACAGAGGAGCGGCCTCTGGGAGGGCAGTTGAGGCATTTTCATAAACAACCAAGATGCCTGCCGTGGTATTCTGAATAATGCCCCTTGGAAATCGAAAATGAACCGCAATGTTCCAGAATAATACCACTTCAGAATTGATCTGGCATTGTCAGGCTATTATTTGATGGGCATGGAGGAGATTGTGAAGGTCAGCAAAGACAGATAGACAAAAGTTTCACACAATGCACACATGTGCATGCTTGCTGTTGAATAGCAATGGCTCAAGGCCTCAACAACTTTACTTTATTTAATATAAGCAGTGCTTTTTAAATCCCTGGTTCAAAGTTTGAATCCCATCTCTCTTATGTTGCTCCATCATCCATCATCTTTTTTTCTTTTGACCTACGGGCAAACATATCATTTGTGTGTACAGACACAGGAGTGCCGAAATGCTTACACCCTGGCAAGGCATACACACAAAGACATGCACACACACACAGACACACAAAACCTCACACACACATGCACGCAATACATAAACACAAAGACATGCACACACACACAAACACACAAAACCTCACACACACATGCATGCAAGCACACACACAAAGCCTTTTAAAAAATGGATGATGCCTCTTTAAAAGAAACAACTAATAAGAATCAGACTGCCCAGTCGCACTTAGAGTGAGGCAGGCTGACAGAAACTGGAGATAGGGCGGCATCTCCTGCACAGTTTGGTTATATTAATTACAGCGGTGACTGTATGGAACTAGTAGAGATAGAACAAAACTGACTGTGTGTGTGTGTGTGTGTGTGTGTGTGTGTGTGTGTGTGTGCGTGCGTGCGTGCGTGCGTGTGTGTGTGTGTGTGTTTTGCCAGCTCCCAGCCTGAACTGATGAGCTCATTATTTTACTCTGAGCAAGTCCCTCCTTGGTTTGTGGAACCAGCTATCTATGTGTGTGTGTGTGTGTGTGTTAGCTGTGCTTCTGAACAATTAATCAAATCTTGAAGAAATAGATGGTAAGAACTGGGAAGATAAAGCAGAAATGTGAAGACCATAATTTCAAGAGGGAACCAACAAAAAGAAAGAAAGAGTAATATGTATTGTTACAAACCTTGTTACATTTAGATAACACCTTAAAAACAGTATACCGATTCCAGATAAACATTTACCAATAATGTGTTAAAACATTTGAGAATAAAAAAAATGTATAAGATGAAAATATATTTAGTTTTGCTAAATATGAAATAAATGAAATACTGATAGAAAATGATTTTTAACCTATTTATTCCACAAGACTAGACTACAGAAGGTTGTCCATGAACCTGGCAGAACCTGTCAGTCTTTAAGAAGTAAATGTTGTGGATTCCTCTGTTGACAGATTATAAAGGTGCTTTCACACCTATCCGTCAGGTTCAGGGGCGAGGTTTGTACTTTGCTGCATTTTCATTTTGTTCATTTTGTTCTTTGTGAGGCCAACCAAACATTGTCAGCAAGCGCATGGCGGCCGATCATTCGTCTTTTGGACAGGAAATCTGAGGGAAACTTAAAACGCTTTGCGGAGAACAACTTTATGTCGTCTTGTTTTTTCAAACGTAGCCTCCTGGAGTGTTCAAGTTAAGATGAACGCCATCAAACAAATATCTGTGTCTTTGTGAGTGGCCACAATAAACTGCTGTAAAACAGTTTATTGTCTAACAGCAGTATTTAACATATTTATTAGTATGTACCCCTCTGGATTGTGCCACGTCTGACCACAACTAATTTGAATACTTTGAAAGGGTCAAATATACCTGGCTGAATATGTTTATTATTTCAGTCAAAGTGTACATTCAACCTACGATGCACATTCTTTTGGTTTGCTTGCTATAGTCGGGCCGGATGACGTTCACACCTGCAATCTGAAGGAGAGTTCAGTTGGAAGCAGACAGAGACCCCGATCGCCAAACGGGCGGAGTTTCTTTGTTCGGTCCACACCAGAGATCGAACGAGCATACACACCACCTCAGACAGACCGCACTATCGTGGGAAATGCTCCAGGGTTTGATTAAAACAGACCAAACCGCTCAGGTGTGAAAGCATCCTTATTCTAATCCTCTTCCTCTGCTTAATTGGCTATCTAAGGGTAACCCGTTGAACCGGTAATGAAAAGTATTAATTTGTGTTAGAAAATAAATTATTCAAAATTATTGATGGCAGCAGTATAGAATTATAACATTCTTACAGAAAAGATATTTCAAGACAGAAGACTAGATTGATAGAAATCCCAGAAACATGTGCATGCTACATTGGCAGCAAAGCAAACTGACATATCCCATTTGTTGTTCATTTCCTCATAGAGCTTATTTAAGGGGTATCGTGGGACACAGGCTCATAAAGACACTGGTAAACATAGCAGTAAATCCTCCAAGTTAAGAAACCCAAAAAGAAAAGAGTTTGAAAGCTTCACAAACCGTAAATGCTTTGTGACATGTTGTGTTAAAATGTATAAAAAAAACCTGATATACAGCAAAGTGTGTAATAATTAGTTGGGGTTTGAAGTTGTATATCAAGTCCCGTTTTATGTATGTATTCCGAGATTGTTAAGTTGTGATGTATGACGTTTAGGTCTCAGAGGACTGCGTAGTCACTATATAATTACTGTGTTGAATTACCAGCCAAGTTCAGAGATACGCATGCCTCCACCTACCCACCCCGAAACCAACACACACACACACACACACGCACACACACACAGACACTCTCACACACAGACAATCTCTCTATCTCTTAATCACACACATGTACACACTCTCTCTCTCCCACACACACACACTCTCTCTATCTCTCAATCATACACATACACACACACTCGCTCTCTCTCTCTCTCTCTCTCTCTCTCTCTCTCTCTCTCTCTCTCTCTCTCTCTCTCTCTCTCTCTCTCTATTTCTCCCTCTATCAGCCTACAGTGCCCCTTTTTGTGACCTTTCTGTAAGGCAGTATTAGCTCTACTTTTAGAATTGTCTCCCGAGAGGTAGCATGTCGCGCGTGTGTGTGCGCGTGTGTGTGTGTGTGTGTTTGCTTGCTTGTAATCCTTAATCCAACCGTGTCATGAATCTAATCACCTTTTCATCTGCACACACACACACACACACACACAATGTATTTGTGAAGCCTATAACAGAGCATAGAGCAGAACCTCTATCTGTATAGTTTCTGTGTTCATATAGTTTCTGCGTTCATATAGTTTCTGCATTCGTATCATTTCTGTGTCCGTATAGTTTCTGTGTTTGTATAGTTTCTGCGTCCGTATAGTTTCTGTCTCCGTATAGTTTCTGTGTTCATATAGTTTCTGCATTCGTATC